>JAKCPB010001479.1:0-119354 GCA_021442155.1 Cymbidium sinense | reverse complement strand
AAACCAACTTGCTTCTCGGTAGTGGGTCCACCATCATATCGGATCTCTCCTCCACTTCTACCATGTAGCCTCCATCACTCCTCCCACTTTCAAACCATGCTTGCTCAAACCACCTCCATATCCATGCACCTTCCCCACCACCACTAGGCATTTCGGCCTTAGCCTCCACTTCCAAATCTAGAATGAGCCTAGTTGATGGTGATGTTCTTACCATCATGGTTCTGCCCATTCTTAGGGTTTAGGGTTAGTTTAGGGTTTAGGATTTTAGCTTTTTTAGGGATTAAGGTCTGGGGTTTTAGGGTTTAAGGTTTAGGTTTTTTTAAAAAAAATTAAGTAAATAGGTTTAGGTTTATTTAGTTTATTTTTTATTTATTTTACTTTATTTTTTTTATATTTTTATTTAAGTTGATTTTTTATGTTTATTTAGTTTAGTTTATTTATTTAGGTTTATTTATTTTAATTTGGGTTTTTTGTTTTAGTTTATTTTTTAGGTTTAGGTTTAGGTTTATGTTTATTTTTTAGTTGAGTTTTTTTTTTTTTTTTTTAGGTTTAGGTTTAGGTTTTTATTTTATTTTTTTAGGTTAAGGTTTTAGGTTTTCATTTTAGGTTTATTTTTAGGTTTAATTGTTTAGTTTAGGTTTAAGTTTATTTTTAGTTTATTTAATTTTATTTAGGGTTTAGGTTTACGTTTAGGTTTAAGATTAGGTTTTATTTATTTTAGTTAAGTTTATTTTAGTTTAGGTTGATGTTTATGTTTATGTTTATTTTTATTTTAGGTTTAGGTTTTTTGCTTAGGGTTTAGGTTTATTTATTAATTTTAAATTTAGGTTTAGTTTTAGGTTTTAGCTTTTTACAGTTTAGTGTTTAGGTTTTAGGGTTTAAGGTTTAGTGTTAGT
Organism: Cymbidium sinense; assembly: GCA_021442155.1. Classification (NCBI taxonomy): domain Eukaryota; kingdom Viridiplantae; phylum Streptophyta; class Magnoliopsida; order Asparagales; family Orchidaceae; genus Cymbidium; species Cymbidium sinense. Next base: position 118,458 of record JAKCPB010001479.1, on the reverse strand, counting down.
TGATGGTTTATGGTTTAGGGTTTAGGGTTTGGGGTTTAGGGTTTTGGGTTTAGGGTTTAATGTTTAGGGTTTAGGTTTTAGGGTTTTAAGGTTTAGGGTTGATGGTTAGGGTTTAGGGTTTTTAAAGTTGATGGTTTAGGGTTTAAGGTTTAGGTTTTAGGTATAGGGTTTAGGTTTTAGTTTAGGTTTTAAGGTTTAGGATTTTTTGTTTTTTTTAAGTAGAGAACAAATTCAAATTCAACATTTCTTTATTTCGATTTCATCAACCAAGAAACACACCAAGTTTTGTAAGATACAAGCGATGATATAGATAAAATTAAACGCATAGAAAATTGAAAACCCTATATTACTAGAATCATCTTTACTATAAAGACCGCAGTTCCCTAGATCGGATCAATCGTTCTTCAATTTCTCCATTTCCTATCAGAACCACCCTGGTCTCTCGAGTAGCATGATCCACCATCATATCCCTGATCTCTCCCTCCGCCACCACTACGGCTATAACCTCTATCGCTCCTCCTGCCTCCATAACCACTTGCTTGACCACCACTCTATATAGGCACCCTGTCCCGGCATTATAATATTGCTCTGCCTTCTCCTCCATCCCTTGATCTAGACTGAGCTTGGTTGATAGTGATGTTCTTGCTGTCAAGGCTCTGCCCATTCTTTTGGTTTTAGTTTGTTTGATTTTAGTGTTTAGGTAAATTTTTTAATTTATTTAGTTACTTTAGGTTTAGGTTTAGGTCTTGAGATTTAGGGTTAGGGTTTAAGGTTTTAGGGTTTAGGGTTTAGAGTTTAGGATTTTAGCTTTTAGGGTTTTAGGGTTTAGGGTTTAGGGTTAGTTTATGGTTTAGGATTTAGGGTTTTAGGGTTTAAAGTTTAGGGTTTTGTGTTTAGGGTTATGTGTTAGGGATAGGGTTTAGGGTTTAATGTTTAGGGTTTAGGGTTTAGGGTTTAGGGTTTAGGGTTTATGTGTTTTTGGGGTCTAGGGTTTTGGGTTAGGGTTATACGGTTAGGGTTGTAGGTTTAGGGTTTGTTTTAGGGTTTAGTGTTTAAGGTTTATGGTTTAGGGTTTAGGGTTTAGGGTTTTAGGGTTTAGGGTTTAGGGTTTTGTGTTTTGGGTTTAGGGTTTTAAGATTTAGGGTTTAGGGTTTAGCTCTGTAGGTATAGGGTTCTGATTTAGGGTTAGATTTTTTTTAATATTTTAATTTTATTTTTAGATTAAGTAAACTGTAGGTTTTGGTTTATTTAGTTTATTTTTTATTTATTTAGTTTATTTTATTTTGGTTTATTTTTATTTTTTAGTTTAGATGATTTATTTTATGTTTATTTATTTTAGTTTAGGTTTTTTATTTTAGTTTAATTTAAATGTTTAGGTTTAGGTTTAGGTTTATTTTTTAGTTTAGATTTATTTTTTATTTTATTTTTTAGGTGTTGGTGTTATTTTTTATTTTTATGTTTAGGTTTAGATTTTCATTTTATTTTTTAAGGTTTAGGTTTTAGGTTATTATTTTAGGATTATTATTAGGTGTTATTTGTTTAGTTTAAGTTTAGGTTTATTTATAGTTTATTTAATTTTATTTAGGGTTTAGGTTTAGGTTTATGTTAGGTTTTTTTATGTTTAAGTATAGGTTTTATTTATTTTCATTTAGTTTATTTTAGTTTAGGTTTAGGTTTATTTCATTTTTATTTTAGGTTTAGGTTTTTTTTTTAGTTTAGGGTTTATGTTATTTTTAAGGTTTTATTTTTAGATTTATTTTTTAAGTTTAGTTTTTTCTTTTGTTTTTAATTTATTTAGATTTCTTTATTTTTTTCAATTTAGTTTAGGTTTTTATTTATTTTATTTTAGTTTTTATTTTTTAATTTAATTTTTTTTAGGTTTATGTTTAGGTTTAAGTTTAGGTTTACATTTTAGTTTAGGTTTTATTTTAATTTAGTTTTTTATTTTATTTTGGTTTATGTTTTTTATTTATTTTATTTTTAGGTTATATTTTTCTTAAGTGTAAGTTTTTAGCTTTTTAGGGTTTTGGGTTTAGGTTTTAAAGTTAGTTGAGGGTTTAGGGTTTAGGGTTTAGGTTTTAGGTTTTGGGTTTAGGTGTTAAGGTTTAGTATTTTAGGGTTTACTATTTAAGGTTTAAGGTTCAGGGTATTTAGGTTTTAAGGTTTATGGTTTAGGTTATAGGTCTAATGTTCAGGTTTTAGTTTAGGGTTTAGGGTTTTTGATTTTTTTTTAACAGAGAATAATTTCACATTCAACATCTCTTCTTTTCAATTTCATCAACCAAGTAACAAATAAAATTTTCTAAGACCTGGCGATGACATAGCTAAAAAAATAGGCATAGAAAAAAAAACCAGATAACTAGCTCTCTATAAAGACATAGTTCCATAAGCGGGTCAGATTGACCCTTCTTCAATTTCTCCAGTTCTCATCAAAACCACTCTGGCCTCTAGAGTAGCGAGATCTTCCATCATGTCCTTGATCTCTCTCCCTCACATCCAGCTGTAACCTTAGTCTCTCCTCCACCTCCATAGCCCTTTGCTCGACCCTCCATATCCACGGCACCTCCATATCCCCCACCTTCACTACAATACTTCTGCAGCCTTAGCCTCCATTGAGATCTTAAGCCTAGTTGATTGGTGATGTTCTGTTTAGGTTCCATTCTTAGGGTTTTAGTTTAGGTTTAGGTTTATTATGTTTTAAGATTTAGGTTTAATTTATAATTTATTTAGTTACTTTAGGTTTAGGTTTAGGGTTTGATGTTTAGAGTTTATGGTTTAGGGTTAGGGTTTACGGTTTAAGGTTTTATTTCTTTTAATTTGCGTTGAGGTTTATTTTACTTTTTTTATTTTAGGTTTAGGATTTTTTTAAGTTTAGGGTATAGGTTTTATTTTTTTATTTTATTTTAGGTTTATTTATTTTAGTTTACGTATTTTACTTTAGTTTTTTTTAGGTTTATGTTTTTTTTAGTTGAGTTTTATTTTTATTTATTTTTTAGGTTTAGGTTTTATTTTTTATTTTTAGGTTTAGGTTTAAGTTTTTATTATATTCTTTTAGGTTTGAATTTTAGGTTTTTATTTTAAGTTTATTTTTAAGTTTTATTTTTTTAGTTTAGGTTTAGGTCTTTTTTTTAGTTTAGTTTATTTTATTTAGTTTATGTTTAAGCTTAGGTTTAGGTTTAGTTTATTTTAGGTTTAGGTTTAGGTTTATTTAATTTAGTTTAGTTTATTTTAGTTTATGTTTAAGTTTATTTTATTTTGTTCAGTTTATTTGTATTTTAGATTTAGGGTTTAGATTTTACTTTTTATTTATTTTTTGGTTTATTTTTTAGGTTTAAGTTTTTTTAGTTTTTATTTTATTTTATTTTTATTTTACGTTTACTTTTTATTTTATTTAGGTTTTTTATTCTTTGGTTTATTTTAGTTTTTAGTTTAATTTTAGTTTTTAATCAGTTTATTTTATTTTATTTTTACTTTTTATTTATTTTATTTTTAAGTTTAGGTTTAGGTTTTAGGTTATGCTTTTATTTTATTTTATTTTTTATTATATTTATGTTCATGTTTAATTATTTATTTTATTTTTAGGTTTCACTTAGTTTAGGTTTAGGTTCTTAGATTTTTAGAGTTTAGGATTTAGGGTTTTGGGGTTTAGGGTTTTAGGTTTTCAGTTTAGGGCTTAGGGTTTATTGTTTAGTGTTTATAGTTTTTAGGGCTTAGAGTTTAGGGTTTAGGGTTTAGGGTTAGCTTAGGGTTTATGATTAATTTAGGTTTTATGGTTCAAGGTTTAGGGTTTAGGCTTTAGGGTTAAGGGTTTTTAGGGTTTAGGGTTTAGGATATAAGTTAGTTTAGAGTTTAAGAGTTAGGGTTCTAGGGTTTAGTGTTTAGGGTTAGGGTTAGGATTAAGGTTTAGGGTTAATTTAGGGTTTAGGGTTTAAGGTTTGAGGTTTTTTAGGGTTTAGGGTTTAGGGTTGTAGGTTTAGGGTTGTAGGTTTATGATTTAGGGTTTAGGGTTAGTTTTAGGGCTTTGGGTTTAGGGTTTAGGGTTTAGGATTTAAAGTTTAGGATTTAGGGTTTAGGGTTTTGATTTTTTTTTTAAATTTTATAAACTGGTAGGTTTAGGTTTATTTTTATTTATTTTAGTTTATTTTATTTTATATTTTTATTTACATTTATATTTTTATTTAATTTAGTTTATTTGTTTTATGCTTTTTTATTTTTGTTTAGGTTTTTATTTTAGTTTATTTTTTAGGTTTTTTACTTATTTTAGTTTAGTTTTTTTTTTTTTTAGGTTTAGGTTTTATTTTTTATTTTTTTGGTTTAGGTTTTAGGCTTTTATTTTAGGTTTATTTTTAGGTTTTATTTTTCAGGATAGGTTTAGGTTTATTTTTAGTTTTTTTTATGTTATTTAGTTTAAGGTTTAGGTTTAGTTTATTTTAGGTTTAAGTTTACATTTTATTTAGTTTAGTTTAGTTTATTTCAATTTAGTTTTAGGTTTATCTTATTTTGTTTATTTTAGGTTTATGCTTTTTTTTTTAGTTTAAGGATTAATTTTTAATTTTATTTTTAGGTTTATTTTTTAGGTTTAAGTTTTTATTTAGTTATTATTTTATTTAATTATAGGATTATTTTATTTTTATTTTACATTTAGCTTTTATTTTATTTAAGTTTTCTATTTTTTATTTATATTATTTTTTAGTTTAGTTTAGGGTTTTATTTATTTTATTTTAGTTTAGTTTTTTGTTTTTTTTTATTTTCCTTTTAGGTTTAGGTTTAGGTTATAGTTTAGGTTTTTAATTTAATTTAATTTATTTTTATATTTTGGTTTACATTTTTCTCCTTTTTTGAGGTTTAATTTACTTTAGGTTTTGGTTTTTAGTATTTTAGGACTTTGGGTTTAGGGTTTTAGGGTTTAGGGTTGTAGGTTTAGGGTTTATAATTTAGGGTTTAGGGTTAGATTTAGTGTTTAGGGTTTAGTGTTAGGGTCTTTTATTATTTCTTTAAATTAAGTAAACTTGTAGGTTTTGTTTATTTAGTTTATTTTTTAGTTTGCTTTATTAATTTTATTTTATTTAGTTTAAGTTTATGTTTATGTTTAAGTTTAAATTTAGGTTTAGGTTTTATATATTTTAGTGTAGTTTATTTTAGTTTTGATTTAGGTATATTTTTATTTTTATTTTAGGTTTAGGTTTTATTTTTGTAGTTTAGGGTTTAGGTATTATTTTTTATTTATTTTTAGGTTTTATGTTATGGTTTATTTTTTTAGGTTTAGGTTTTTATTTAGTTTTAAATTTATTTTATTTGAGGTTTATTTTATTTTTATTTTATGTTTAGTTTTTATTTTATTTAGGTTTTTTATTCTTAGGTTTATTTTATTTTTAGTTTAGTTTAGGTTTTAATTTATTTCATTTTAGTTTATTATATTTTATTTCAAGGTTTAGGTTTACATTTTACTCTAGGTTTTTATTTTATTTTATTAGTTTATTTTATTTAGGTTGAGGTGCTTTTATTTATATTTTTTTAGGTTTAATTTAGTTTAGGTTTAGGTTTTTAGGTTTTTAGGCTTAGTGTTTAAGGTTTAAGGTTTACGGTTTTAGGGTTTAGGAGTTTAGGTTAGTTTAGGGGTTTAGGTTTATATTTTATTTAAGTTTAAGTTTAGGCATAGGTTTAAGGTTGGGTTTAGGAGTTTATGTTTTAGTTTAGTGTTTAAGGTTTATTATTAAGGTTTTTTTAGGTTTAGAGTTTAGTTTAGGTTTAATTTAGTATTTAGTGTTAAGTTTAGGTTTAAGGTTATTTAGGGGAGTTTAGTTTTGGAGATTAGTTTAGTTTGGTTTAAGTTTAGTTAGTTTAGTTTTCTGATTAGGTTTATATGATTAGAGTTTAGAGTTTAGGTTTAAGGGTTAGGGTTAAGTTTAAGTTTAGGGTTTAGGGTTTAGGGTTGGGTTTAGGGTTTAGGGTTTATGGTTTAGCATTTTTTAGGCTTTAGGGTTTTTGGTTTGTAGGTTTAGGTTTTTAGCTTTAGGGTTTAGGGTTTAGGATTTAGGGTTTAGGGTTTAGCATTAAGGGTTAAGGGTTTAGGGTTTTTTTAGGTTTATTTTTTATTTTTATTTAATTTAGTTTATTTATTTCAGGTTTATTTATTTTAGTTTAGATATTTTCTTTTTGTTTATTTTTTAGGTTTAGGTTTAAGATTATGTTTATTTTTTGTTTTGTTTTATTTTTTATTTTATTTTTTAAGTTTAGGTTTTATTTTTTATTTTTAGGTCTTGGTTTAGGTTTTTTTTTTTTTTAGGTTTAGGTTTTAGGTCTTTATTTTAGGTTTTTTTAGTTTAGGCTTAGGTTTATTTTTAGTTTAGGTTTAGGTTTAGGTTTCATTTATTTAATTTAGTTTATTTTAGTTTAGGTTTATGTTTATTTTTTTAAATTATTTTATTTTGTTTATTATATGTTTATGTTTTTTTTAGTTTTAGGGTTTAGGTTTTATTTTTTATTTATTTTTAGGTTTTATTTTTAGGCTTATTTTTTAGGTTTAGGGTTTTATTTAGTTTTTATTTTATTTAGGATTTCTATTTTTTGTTTATTTTATTTTTTTAGTTTACTTTAGGGTTTTATTTATTTTATTTTAGTTTATTTTTGTTTTTTATTTTATTTTATTTTAAGTTTAGGTTTAGGTATATGTTCAGGTTTTAGTTTGGATTTTTATTTTATTGGTTTATATTAATTTATTTCTATTTATGTTTTTTATTTATATTATTTTAGGTTTTATTTAGTTTAGATTTAGGTTTTTTTTGGCATTTTAGGGTTTTGGGTTTAGGGTTTTAGGGTTTTGGGTTTAAGGTTTAGGGTTGTAGGTTAAGGGTAAGTTTTAGAGTTAAGGGTTTAGGGTAAGGTTTTTTTATTTTATTTTATTATTTTATTATTTTTAAATTAAGTAAACTAGTATGTTTAGGTTTATTTAGTTTATTTTTCTTTTATTTTATATTTGTTTTGGTTTATGTTTAGGTTTAGATTTTATATATTTTAGTTTCGGTTTAGGTTTATTTTGTTTTCATTTTAGGTTTAGGTTTTTTTTGAGTTTAGGGTTTAGGTTTTATTTGAAAATTTTTTAGGTTTAGGTTTTTATTCAGTTTTTAATTTATTTTATTTTTGGTTTATTTTAGTTTTATTTTATGTTTAGTTTTTATTTTATTTAGGTTTAGGGTTTAAGGTTTACAATTTAGGGCTAGGGTTAGTTTAAGGGTTTAGGGTTTACAATTTAGGGTTAGGGTTTAGGTTTTAAGATTTAGGGTTTAATGTTAGTTTAGGGTTTAGGGTTTAGGGTTTAGAAGGGTTTAGGGTTTAGGGCTCAAGGCTAGTTTTCGAGTTTAGCGTTTAGGCTTTAGGCTTTAGGGTTTAGGGTTTAGAGTTTTTTTTTAGGGTTTAGGTTTTCTTTAGGTTTATTTTTTATTTGTATTTTGTTTACTTTACTTATTTTAGGTTTATTTATTTTAGTTTAGGTTTTTTATTTTAGTTTATTTCTTAGGTTTAGGTTTAGGATTTTGTTTATTTTTTTGTTTAGTTTTACTTTTAGGTTTAGGTTTTATTTTTTATTTTTATGTTTTGGTTTAGGTTTTTAGTTTATTTTTTTAGATTTAGGTTTTAGGTTTTTATTTTAGGTTTATTTTTAGGTTTTTTTAGTTTAGGCTTTGGTTTGTTTTTAGTTATTTTATTTTAGGGTTGCCCCAAGGTTTAGAGTTAACTTAGCAGGTAGTTTAGGGTTTAGGTTTAAGGGAGTTTATCTTAAGTTTAACTTTATGGTTTTAAGGTTTAGAGCTTAGGTTTCTGGTTGGGATTAGGAGTTTAGGGTTTAGGTTTGGGTTTAGGGTTTAAGTTTAGGGTTTGAGTTTAGATTTAGGTTTGAGTTTATTTGGGTTTAAGTTTAGGGACATAATTTAAGTTTTATTGTAAGGAGTTTAAGTTTATGGTTTAGGGTTTAATTTAGGTTTAGTTTGTTTAAGGTTTAGGTTTAGATTTAGATTTAGGTTTAGAGTTTTAGTTTAAGGGATTTTATATTTTAATTAGTTTAGGTTTTAGGTTTAGAATTTAGGAGTTTTAACTCTGCAGTGTAAGTTTAGTTTTAGTTTCTGGTCAATTTAAGGTTTAAAGTTTAGGGTAGGGGTTAGTTTATAGGTGTGGGGTTGAGAGCTTATTTAGGAGTTTGGGTTTAGGTTGTTGGTTTTAACATTTTGGGTTTTAGCTTTTGGGTTTTAGGTTAGGTTTTAGATTTAGGTTTTATGTTTATGATTTAGTTTAGTGTTTATGGTTTTAGGTTTAAAATTAGCTATAGTTTAGGATTCTAGGTTTAAGGTTTAGGGTTAGTTCAAGTAGGGTTTAGGGTTTAGTTTAGTGTTTGATTTAAGGATTATGGTAGGCAAATTTTAGTGTTTAGGGTTTTTTAGGGTTTAGGTTTTAGGGTTTAGGGTTGTAGGTTTAGGTTTTAGGAAAGTATTTAGGGTTTTTTTTAGGTTTATTTTTTATTCTTTTTTTGTTTAGTTTATTTATTTTAGGTTTATTTATTTTAGTTTAAGTTTTTTAGTTTATTTTAGGTTTAGGCTTATATTTATGTTTATTTTTTATTTAGTTTATTTTTATTTTAATTTTAGGTTTAGGTTTTATTTTTTTATTTTTAGATTTTGGTTTAGGTTTTACTTTTTCTTTTTTAAGGTTTAGGTATTAGGTTTGAATTTTAGGTTTTTTTTATGTTTTTTTTTTTAAGTTTAGGTTTAGGTTTAGTTTTAGTTTATTTTATTTTATTTAGTTATGGGTTTTGGTTTAGTTTATTTTAGGTTTAGGTTTAGTTTAGTTTATTTTAGTTTAAGTTTATTTTTATTTTAGGTGAATGTTTTTTTTTTTAAGTTTTGGGTTGAGGTTTTAATTCTAATTTATTTTTAGGTTTTTTATAAGTTTATTTTTCAGGTTTAAGATCTTATTTAATTTTTATATTTTATTTTATTATAGTTTACATTTAGTTTTATTTTATTTAGATATTTATTTTTAGGTTTATTTTTTTTTAGTTTAGTTTTGGTTTTTATTTATTTTATTTTATTTTAGTTTTTATTTTTTTATTTTATTTTAAGGTTTAGGTTTTTATTTTATCTTCTTTCGTTTATTTTATTTTGGTTTAGGTTTAGATTTTTAGTTTAGGTTTTATTATTTATTTATTTTATTTGCTAGTTTTATTTAGTTTAGGTTTAGATTTTTAGGTTTTTAGGGTTTTGTGTTTCGGCTTTAGGATTTAGGGTTTAGGATTTTAGGGATTAGGGTTTTAGGATTTAGGCATTTGGGTTTATGGTTTTTAGGGTTTAGGTTAGCTTAGGGTTTAGGGTTAATTTAGGGTGTATGGTGTAATTAAAAGTGTAGTCAAGGTTTAATTAGTCAATTTTCCTAATTGAGTGAGGAATAAATCTAAAGAAAATTATGAGAGGCAAAGGTCATCCCATGATTATTAATTAATTAAAAATAAAATTTTCAATTAAACCTTAAACTTGTTCAAAATTAGTTAAAATCATTTTTAATTAATTCTCCTCAGAAATACCTTTAAAATGAGTATTTATTTGTATTTCTTTAATTTCTCTATGATTTTTTATGATTTTTAGAAGTTTTAGAAATTAAAAGTGATTAATTAAACCAAATTAAACTAATCTATTAGTATAATCTTGCGGCACACATTCCACATAACAGGTGAGATTGGCTGCCAAAGATGCGACTACTGCCTATGTGGTGGTGGTGGACATGCTTTCTCATGCATCGTCCGATCTAAGATCGGCGGCTATAATCATCCACAACTTAATAGGATTAAATTAGATTGATCTAATCTAATCATCTATTTTGATCATGCGGAATGGACAATGCATGATCTAAGCGTCATCGCAGTGAGGAGAATGGAGTCCATCACCATTGCTCACTTGATCGCCTGAGCTTCGGATCAACTCCAAGATCCCACACCTTGGGACATCGATGGGATCAGCGTCAAGATGCAAAGTTTTCTTCAAAAATCTCCAACCCATTTTTACCTAAGGATCCATTTTGGAAGCATATGTCTCCGAAGTTCAAAACCAGTAGCTCGAATGATTGAGGAAGCTTCATCTAGTGGAGATGAAACCTATTGGCGACATTGGATCAACTCCTTGGCGCTTGGAAGGCCATGCGATTTGGAGCTCTATAAGTCCCCACCTTGCTCGAAAAGCATGGGAGATGATTCGTTCTTGTTGACGAGGCCTAAGGAAGGTGCGTGCAAAGTTAATTTGAGTTTCATGGAAAAATGGGAAGTTAGGTGATTGGAGTGTCTTTGAGGATGGATGGGAATGACATTTTATGATCAAGGAATGATGTTGTGAGCTTATGGAATGGCTCTTCTTTGCTTGTCTTGGGTAGCAGCTCTGGGGAATAATTTTTTGTGTGTATTTGAGTGGAAAGCAGGGGTGTATACCCCCTATCATCTTGATCAAATGGTGGGATGAGTTTGGCTTCTAGTGGCTATTCGACCATCTCAGGCAGTCATAGGTGGCACGGAGGAGGTGGGTTTGGTCAGCTTGGTTAGTTGAAGGTGTGGAAGTGGCCAAGGGGGAATCATGGGTTTCCTATGAGTTTCTAATGCTCCAATGGGGAGAGTGAGGTGATTTCACCCCCCCATGGGTCATGACAGATCCATCCACCACTTGGGTCAGGTTGGGTAGTGTCTTAGGTGCCTAGGTGGACCATTAAAAGAGTACCAAGTGGCCAAGGAATGGAAATGACCACTTACATGGGTGATTTGTCTCATGTGATACCTTGACCCAAGGGTAGAATGGTTATTTAGCATTTGATTTGATTTGGCAGATTTGAAAGCAAAGTGGGTTTGCCCAAATTTTAAGTCAATTGGAGTTGATTTGGTTAGGTTTGACTCAATTTGACTCATTTAGGTCAAATTAGGTTAGGTTGGGTCAAGTTGATGAATTGGTCAAATTAGGTCAAACCAAAGGTTGGGTCAAGTTCATATGATCATTTGGGATGTTTTGGTTTAATTAGTTTGGTTTAGTTTGGCTTAGATTCAACTTTGGCTCATTTGAATTCATTTGGGTCAAATGGGTTAAGTTGACTAATTTGATCAAATTGGCCAAAGTTGGGAGTTGGTTTTGGGTTTAGTTGACCAATTGAAGATGATTGGAATTTGTTTCAATTAATTTTGATTTGGTTTTGATTTAAGCCAACTTCAACCTTTAGGTCAATTTGGGCTAAGTAGGTAATTGGGTTATTGGGTCAATCATGGTTTTGGCCAAGTTCGACAATCAATTTGGAATGAACTTGAGCCATTGGTTGTAATCAATTTGATTATATTTTGATTTGATGTAATTTGGTCTTTTAGATCAATTTGGGTCAACTTGGAGGGCCAATTGGGTTTGGATTGAGTCAATTGAAGGTCAACTCATATTCAAATATTGATTTTGATTTAGTATGAATCATTGGTTTCAAGGGATTTGCTTAGGTTGCAATTTGACTAGTTTGGGTTCATATGGGTTAAGGGGTTGGTCAAATGACCAAGTTTTACTTGGTTTGACACAATTTGTGATATTGATCAACTAAGGTGATCATGATGGGAGGTTTTGATGGGCTTGGTTCAATCCAATTTGGATAGGATTAGAACTTGGCTCAAATAGGTCAAATTCAAGTCAAATGACCAATTAGGTTTAGTTTGGTTGATTTTGGGTTGAGTTTGATTTAGTTGAGTTTATATATAGATTTTGGATTGATATATAAATTCAATTACAATTAGTTCAAATGGGTTTTGGTTCATTTGAACATTTCAAGTCAAAAGGGTTAAGTTGGGTTGAACTTTAGTTTATTTTGGTTTGGCTTGATGATTGAAGATTTTATTTATATTTCTGAATATGATTGAAGGTATGATTGATTCATGAGAAAATCAATTGAATTTAGGTTCTGAAATGAAGGAATTTGACTAAGTCTATGGAGTTGGGTCATGTGGCCTAGTTTTTGATTTAGATTTGGTTTGATTTAGTTTTGATGATTTAAATGTATATTTCATTTAAATTTTTGTGAAGATGATTGAAAATATGATTGATTTACAAGAAAATGAATTGAGTTTAACTTGATTTGGATTAAGATTTGGCTAAGTCCATGGGATAGGTCATATGGCTTTGGATGGGTTTTGATTTAATTTTATTTAGTTTGATTTAGTTTTGATCATTTGAATGTAGATTTAATTTATATTTAGGAAGATGATTCAAGATATAAATTTATTATGAGAAAATCAATTGATTTTGGATTGATTTGATTAAGATTTGGCTAAGTCCATGGATAGGTCATATATAACTACGAAGGGTTTCAAGTTTAGATTTGATCATGGGCTTCAACAATTTAGTTTGAAACTTTGGGTTTGGATTTGGATTTGAATTTTATGTTTGAATTGAAATTGTGGTTTGGTTTGAGAAGGTGAACATGAATTCGATTTAGGTTGTAGGGTAGGTGGATTATCTTAATCTTTAAGGCATAACTTAATCCTATAGTTGACCCTTCTAAGTATTTAGGCTTAGGTTAAGTGTTTACCTAATTGTTAGAAGTGTCTTATGACTAGGGAAGTCTTAGTGTCTAGAAGACTCCTAAGTCTAAGATGGGAAGATTGAATTCACACTCCAAAAGTGAGGTCAACAGGCTCCATAGTGTTGTTGCAGATAGATGATTGGAAGACCAAAACCAAGTTTCACATTATAGACTCGATACATCTTTTAACACTTTGTTTAGGCGACCATGGATACATGAGAACAACATAGTTTCATCCTCTCTACATAAGTGTATGAAGCAGATCATCTACTATGTCAAAGGAGATCTTCAGCCATTTATAGTTCATGAGGTCGATATATGAGGATGGCTTACTATCTCTCAAAATCAACAAGTCTATTCTAACTTGGCCAAAGTTTAAAAATAAAAAGAAAAGAAAAGATAAAGATGAAAGAAAAGAAAAAAAAGAAAAGAAAATGAAAAAAGAAAATAAAAGGGAAATAAAAGACTTGGAGGAGGAAGTGGGCGACATTAGATTCCACGGTTTTTACTCCATTCAACATATGGGTAGGAAGACACTCCACTATAGGAGGAAGGGGGGTCAAAGGTCCAGGGGTGGAAAACCTCCTTATTGGCCATAGAAGATATGTCCCCAGTACCATGAGTACACTTGATATCCATATAGACTTAGAATCTAGTTCATAGGATGAGTCTTATATGGTTAGCAGACTAGCCAGCTCTTTTCAATAGTAGATTTCTATAGAGATGACACTTGAGCCAGATATTGATGAAGACCAGGCACCAAAGCAAAGCATAAGTGTATCCAAGCCTATATGTGAAATAGTTAGGCATCAGTTGGTAACCTTAGCTCTAACCCCACTTTCCTCTCAAAAAGCAGGTGGGTTTGGTAATTAAGGAAGCCCTAAGCAATCCACAAGTGTGAATACTCAGAGGTTCTTTCTAGGAACATCATGTTCAAGTCAAGAAGTTGATGCAGAACTTGAGAATGATTCATATAAAGTATTAATAGAATTACCTTTTAATTGGTACTTGCCTTGTGTTCATAATTTAGCAAAGAAAGGGTTAACCTAAAATACTTGGTCAAAGCACAGGTCATACCACTCCGAATGAATATGGAAGAACAAATGGAAAAGCTCTCAATCAAGACCAGGACTATGATTCAGTACATTAGGTCCAATCGATGATGACGATTACTGCTTAGACATCTCTAATTATTTAGAATCTGATATGTTCTTTTCGAATCACATTAACTCATATGAGGAGCTATGCCTAAAACTTGGATGATCAGGATGATTTTGAAGTCAAAAGATGCACCATGTTTAAAGAAAGATCAAGTTAACCATCGATGAGCTCTAGAAAATCAACTTAGAGCATCGGTTCTTTGTTGAATGAAATGAAACCAATGACTTAGTTAGGCTATTGGCTAGTTTGGGACTTGCATGAGTTATGAAGAGATGCTTGGATTGGCTTCTGCGTGGTCCATAAACTAGTAGAGCCTCTAACCCTAGCAAAGGAAGCTCTAGATCATGATTAGACATTGAACAATATATCATTTCTAAAGTCAAGCGTCGATGTTGGCTTCATTGAAAAAAAATACCCTACACAGTTGCCCGTCGTCCAGTTATGAAAAAAGAATTGCCAAATTCATAGTAATTTAAATAAAGCATGCCCAAAAGATGAATTTCCACTACCAATCCCAGGCGGTGGTGGATATTTCCTCATTTCATCATCTTCTATTTCATGGATTGCTCATACGGATATAACCACATAAAGATATTTGGATGTTGAAAGAAACACTACTTTAAGAACCCCGATCAGATTCTTTTGCTATAAGGTCTTGCCTTCAGCCTTACAAATACTAGTGATACATACCAGTGAGCTATGACTCAAATCTTTGACATTCATCATTAACATTATATGAGGGATCTCTTGGTCAAAGTAGAAAGGAAGACCATCTCTTTAACTTGAGAGTTGTTTTCGAATAATTAAGACAATTTAACCTCAAAATAAACACCCTGAAGTGTGCATTCAGAGTAGCATTAGAGAAATTCATTGGGTTTGTTGTTCGACATCAAGGAATCAAAAATCGATGAAGATTAAGGTTATTAGAAATTTTAAAGTTTAACTCAACTTAGATCATTATTGAAGGCGGTTTAATATGATGCTTTATATCAACCTATTGGAAAGATGTCAACCATTCTTAATATTTGTCAAAAAGGAAGTCAAGTTCAAGTTGGATGATAAGTGTGAGCGTGCCATTGAAGACATCAAGCGATGACACTGGTTCTAGCGATATCCCATCCAAGCACATACTTTACTATGTTAGATGACTCCCTTAGTGCTTTGTTGGCCCCAATGACAAGAAGGAAAACACACTCTACTCAACCATCATCTAATCCCTCAGGATAATTATCCACCCATTGAGAAGCATTGCTAGCTTTGATCTTTGCATCCCAAAGCTACACCACTACATGCTTCCTCTCTAAGGTGGACTAAATCTCTAAGATCAATCCACTTCAATATCTCATGACACGGCTGACACTATCTGGACGGTTGGCATGATGATCCATGACCTCCTCGTAGTTTGAAATTACCTTTATACCCCTTTGTTCGGTGAAAGGACAAGCACTAGTGGATTTCTTAGCAGCACACCCCTTCCTTCTCAATGATGATCTCCTCGATGAACAAATCTTGAACAGGGATACTAGCATTCACCACTAGGAGATGTACTTTGATGGTGCGACTTTCTCTCAAAGAGGAGAAGAATCACAATATACTATTCCAAGAAAGGCAGGGGTAAGAATAGTTCTCTTAATTTTAGACCTCGATGTGATGATATTCTCATATTATCTATCCAATCTTTGCACTAAAAATAAAGCTGAATATGAGGCTCTGATTGATACGGAGTTAGTGCATTACTACGAGCATCCAAAACATCAACATTTTTAGGGATTCTCAACTAGTTATCAACCAAATTGTTGGGTCCTATAAGGTTATATAGCCCAAGCTCCATCACTACCATAAGTACACCATAGAGTTTTTGGCCCAAATCCAAGAGGTTACCATCTATATGATTCCTCGAGGAGAGAATGTCATAGAGTATGCTTTAGCCAAGCTTGCTAAGGACATGGCATGTCCTGAGGATGATTCCATATCAATAAAAGTCCAAAATAGACAAGTCTTATCCCTTATTGATATTGAACTTATCAAAAAGTACTCTCTTGAAGGGGAGGTTTCCATTGCCAAGAAAATGAGAAGTTAGATTGAAGGCAACCATTCATAGATTACCTAAATAAAGGAAAACTACCTCAAGAGAAGTCTAAGCCCATCAGGATGAAGTAAAGAGCACTTTCCTATTTGTGGATGGTGTCTTAGCGGTCTTTCTATATATGGTTATGTTGTTTAGATAAGCATGAAGCGCATAAGATCGTAATCGAGGTACACTCAAGATTATTTGGAGCCAACCAATCCAGTTTGAAGATGAAATCCAAGATCAAGAGACTAAGATACTACTGGCCAACGATGATCAAAGATTGCATGGATACGGCTAGGTGATGCCACCAATGTCAAATACACAATGGGGTCCCACACCAACCACTCAACATTCTACATCATACATTGATCTCATGGCCTTTCGAGTATTGGGGGACCGACATATTGGATCTGATTGATCCTTCTTCTTCCAAGGGTCATCAGATCATCTTACACTCTTGACTACATTTCCAAATGGGTGAAGGTAATTTTTTTGCTGAGAGAATTCTTAACTTCAACATGGGCTCCAATTTTTTAAGAACCATATATATATGTTGGAGTGCCTCAATGAATTATATCTGAAAATGGTATGACATTCAAGAGCATCGAGATCAACAACTTTGCCTAGAGATACAACACAGATTTAAGATATTCTACCATCAACTACTCGAGGGCAAACGGCTTAGTAGAAGCCTTCAATAAAACCCTCATCCAAATACTAAAGAAGACACTCAACAACAACGCAGCAATTGTGGCATGAGCGGTTAGTTGAAGCTTGTGGGCTAGTATCTCATATAGAATTCCAACTCAATCTACTCCTTTCTCATTAATTGTATGTATGAAGGTCTGATTACTCATTTGAAGTCCAACTCCAATCACTAAAGATAGTTGTGGGTAGCAAGATCACAATAGAAGCGAGAATGCCAAGTTACGGTTAGAAGAGCTTGAAGGTTTGGAGGAGAGGCACTGAGCATGCTAAAGCTCAAGTTATGCAAAAGTAAATGATTAAGCTCACAACAAGTTGGTCCATCCTCAATCATTTCAAATATGAGAGCTTACTTTAGTTTGAAGGAGACTGATTGTTTCCCGTGATAAGATGGCAGGCAAGTTTGAACCCACTTGGGATGGCCCTTTTATCATAGAGAAGGCCTATCAAGAAGGATCTTATCGACTTATAATCATAGCGAGAGTGCACAATGTTTCCAATCAATGGGCTCTACTTAATGTAATATTATAAATCATGTTTGAAAATAATTATCATAAATGAAAACTTATTTTTTGAATGCAATCTCTCCCATGTTAAAGTATTCTTGTTTATGAATGCATACTTTACGATGTGTTTAGGGTAGGTGTAAAGGGCAGGTGTAGAATCCTATCCTTCATCGTCACAACACAAATAGATACTACACACAAACATATAAAATAAACACTTAACTTTTGTCTCGAGCTACGAGGTTGAGATAATGATGACACTCACTCAGCGGGTCGAGGCGACATCTTCCACTCTTGTGTGTCACCCAGGTGTTCTTCTTGCTTTGGAGGGCATGTAGCTTTCCTTCCTAACTTGGTCACTATACATGAAGAGCACCTATTAGTTTGGTAGGCTTTCTTGCATGGTAGGTGGTAAGCTACCTCATGTTGGCCTCTTTAAGAGGATGTGAGTCCTACTACACTTTCTTCTTGGATTAGCCTTTGTACCAAGCCCGGGTTCATTATATTTGAGGTTTGGATAAGTCCCATGGCTCCTTCCCTCTTGTTGCTTCAAGTGGGGTCAGTCCTTCCTTGAGGCTCACTTGCTTGAGGTCAAATAGCATCTATCCTGCCAATGATAGATTATCCTGTTGATCAGTTTCATTTGAAAAGTTGAAAGCCTATGTGATTTCTTTCCAAATTGATCATTGCACACCAATAGGCATCTTAGGTTGGTTGGTATCTATACTCATCTTTGGATACACCCCTCATCTCATGCTAATGGATACACCTTAGGTTGGTTGGTTCTCACACAGGATACACCACTCATGCAGATGTAAGTTTATGCTTTCTCCTTGAGTTGGCCACTTTACACCTATAGGCTTTCTTTTATAGGGGATAACCCTAGTAGCACCTCCATGTATGCACTATATTTGGATCACATCTTTTGCGACCCCATTTAGACAATATGCTGGTTAATATCATAGAGCTTCTTTCTAAGAGAATCCATCCGATAGATCATCATGGTCAAGGTTGGAATATAGTAAGGTCTCGTGGTCACAAATAGGGTCCAAAATATATAAACAAAAATATATTCACTTATGGATTAGGACACCTAGTGGTACCATTTCTCAAGCATCTATCTTTAGAGGCGGTGTCAAAACTCCTATAGAATCACTACTCTTGAGTTGATATAAGTCCCCAACATTCACTCTAGTCACCTAAGTCGATTTTTATTGTTGTGCTACCAAGGTCACCCAGATTGTTCCCCTTTAGAATATGTAAGTCTACTTTGCCTTCTTCCTAGCACATTTGCACAGAAAGGTAACCCCTTAGGTTGGCTAGCTCTACCCACAACCAATAGACTATCCTTTGATTGTAAACGAGATAGGACAAGTCGATATAGCACTTTCTTAGTGGGTCCATATTGACATGGTCCATAAATTAAATCTATCAAATTTGAGAGCTCATCCCCAGTGGATATGCCCTTATTTCAAAATCAAACTAAACCAAAACAACCATATTAAATCACATGAAATTAAGATAAAATTAATCACGACTACTTTTGAGTTGACATATAAGTCTCCGGCATTCACTCATTGTCCTAGGTCATGATAACCTCACAGAGCAATTAAATTTAAAACCAACCTCCAGGATCCAAATTAAACCAAATCTCTATAGAGTCTAAATCAAAGAAATTAAACCAAATCTTATCCCCGGTGGATACATCCCCAAATAAATCAATGAAATCAAACTCAAATTTCAATACTCAGTGGAGATTAAAAACTCTTCTCTGTAAGGTTCTATTACCCAATCTAGCAAACTTGAGCTATATCTCTAGTAGATATGCCTCACACCAATTAAAATAAAACAAATTAAAGTCGATTGATCTTAATCCTGTGGATTATAGATTCTTATCCCTCTGAATCTTTCTTTCCATAAATTATATAATCAAATCAAATTCAAACCTTATCCCCGATTTTCTTCTTCTATGCCTCGACATAGGTCACATGTCATGTCAATGCATGTGATCCTAGCGGATCTCCCTCCATGTCCTTGACATGGAATTCTCATCAAATCTTATTTCTTCTCTTATGCATACCTTTAATACTTCAACAAAAGCCTAATAATGTATTCATTCAAATTACATCATCTTAACATTGAAATTAATTTTATGATTTGTGATGGTGCAAGCTCAAACTAATTATATAATATCATGCTAAACATATTATAGTGTGAACACACTATATTATATTATAATATATGATGTTATATTATAATTTGCTATAATATAATATATTGTCTAACATTACCTCATTAGAATCACTTAAAGGAACAAATAACAAAATTTTTCTCAAAATATAATAATGTTCATTTTGGATGTAAAATTTTTATTTTTCTTAGAAATGGTACAAAATAGCATAATTTTGGTGTTGCTTCTTGGTGTGTGCATGAATTTGGCCAAATTCTTCCATCTCAACCTTCAAATTAACATTTTGTGAGTTTTGACCAATGTATTATAACAAAAGTAAAACATACTAAAATGTATAATAACATTTAGTAACACACCACCACATTCATATATATGTGAAGTTATATTGTTATGTACATTATATTTTAATATGCTTTCATATAATATATTATTTTACATTACACCTTAAAATAAATCACTTTAAAGCAAAAAAATTTATAAAATTTGGTTGAAAAAAACATTTATTTTGGATGCAAAATTCATTCTTTTGATTAAATGACACACCATAGCACCCCAATGATGTTCCCTAAAGCTTACCTTAAATTTGGCCAAATCCATCATCTCATTATAAATAGTATTTTTATGAATTATACCATAAACTCTACTACATCATACTATAACAAACTAAAATATGCTAAACAACAAGTAGTAATACATAATAGTATGCTATAATGCATGATGCTACACTATGTTATGGCATCCTATATTATAATACACTATAAGATATTATATTATATTATATTGCATATCACATCATAAAGGATTTCTTAAGATAAAAAATCATAAAATTAGTCTAAAAATAAAAAATATATATTTTAGTCATATCACTTATATTTTAAATTGAAATAATATATTATGATGCCATGATGTACCTATTATGAATTTGGCCAAATTCCACCATTTTAAAGTCTAAATCAACATTTTTTATAAATAATTAGTGTAGGCTCAACATGATTGTAAAATACTAAAAGAATTTAAAATGCGTGAAACATATATTATGATATATGATGTTATACTATGCTACAACATATATAATATTTATTTTGAACATAAAATCTTACTTTTAGACTACAAGTGGAGTAGCACACCTTTGGTACTATAACCCATTACCACTTCAAATTTTACAAATTTGATCATCTATTTTATTAAATCAATATTTTTATGATTTATATTAATATAAACTATAGAGCACAATACCATAATATATTAAAACATTTCAAAATATCTTATAACATCCAAAAACACATCACTACATGCTCAATATATGATGCTACATTATCTATAATATATGGTATTATAATATGATTTAGGGTTAGGTTTTGGGTATTCAAATCTCTAATAGTCAAGGGAAAGTCTCTTGAAGACATTTTCTTTAGCTACCATAACTATGTTAGGATTAGGTCATTCTTTAGATCTACTCTTAATGACATCTTTATTCAAGGTTTAGGTTTAGGATTAGGGTTTAGGGTTTTTTAGGGTTTAGGTTTAGGGTTACTTTAGGGTTTAGGGTTTAGTTTGTTTAGGGTTTAGGTGTAGGTTTAGGGTTTATGGTTTTTTTAGGTTTAGGTTTATGGTTTTAGGGTTTAGGGTTTAGGTTTAGGTTTAGGGTTTTAGGGTTTAGGTTTAAGGTATAGGGTTTTTTAGGGTTTAGGTTTAGGGTTTAGGGTTTTAGTTTTAGGTTTAAGGTTTAAGTTTTTTTAGGTTAGGGTTTAGTGTTTAAGTTTTTTTTTAATAGAGAATAATTTTAGATTCAACATTTTTCTTTTGATTTCATCAACCAGTAGCACCCAAGTTTTCTAGACACAAGAGTTAAATAGAAAATGAGCACCCATAGACCAAATTAAAAAACTTATAAGTAGATTGTAAAACAGTTCCATAAGCTGGATGGATGTCATTCTTGGTTCTCCCAATCAAAACCACCACCACCACTTGAGTAGCGGGATCCGCCATCATATCATCTCTCTCTCTACTACCACCATGGTATAACCTCCATTGCTCCTCAACCTCCTCCATAACCACCACACCATAACCTCCATCCAGTGATCCCCACCATCACTACAATAATGCTCCACCTTTGCCTCCATGCTAGATCTAGATTGAGCCTAATTGATGTTGATGTTCTTACAATCAGTTCTTCCCATTCTTAGGGTTTAGGATTAGTTTAGGGTTTAGTTTAGGAGTTTAGGATTTAGTTTAGTGTTTAGGTTTAGGTTTAGGGTTTAGGGTTTAGGGTGAATTTAGGGTTTAAGGTTTAGGGTTTTATGGTTTTTTAGGGTTTAGGGTTTAGGTTTTAGTTTTATAGTTTAGGTTTATAGTTTAGGTTTATGTTTAGGTTAGGGTTTAGGGTTTTAGTTTAGGGGTTTAGATTTTTTAGGTTTAGGGTTTTAGGTTTTAGGTTTATAGTTTATTGGGTTTAAGGTTTTAGTTAGGTTTAGGTTTAGGGTTTTAGGTTTTAGGTTTAGGGTTAGGGTTTAGGGTTTACTTATTTTAGGGTTTATGTTTTATTTATTTTATTTTAGATTTAGTTTATTTTATATTTTATTTATTTAAGTTTATTTATTTATTTATTTTATTTTTAGGTTAGATTTATTTAGTTTATTTAGTTATTTTTTTATTTAGTTTATTTTATTTTTTTATTTATTTAGGTTTAATTTTATTTTTATTATTTTAGTTTATTTATTTTAGGTTTATTTTTTTAGTTTTATTTATATTTTATTTTTTAAGTTTATGTTTTTTTATTTTATTTTTTTAGGTTTAGCTTTTAGGTTTTTTATTTTAGGTTTATTTTAGGTTTTATTTTTTTAGTTTAGGTTTAGGTTTATTTTTAGTTTATTTTATTTTATTTAGTTTAGGTTAGGTTTATTATTTTATTTTAGTTTATTTATTTTTTTAGTTTATTTATTTTAGTTTAGGTTTAGGTTTATTTTTTTTTTATTTTTATTTTAGGTTTAGGTTTTTTTTAGTTTAGTTTAGGTTTTATTTTTTTATTTTTAGGTTTATTTTTTTTAGGTTTTATTTAATTTTATTTAATTTTTATTTATTTTATTTTATTTTTATTTTTTTAGTTTTTATTTTATTTAGTTTTTTATTTTTAGTTAGTTTATTTTATTTTGTTTAGTTTAGGTTTTTATTTTATTTTAGTTTATTTTATTTTTTATTTTATTTTAGGTTTATGTTTAAGTTTTTATTTTATTTTGTTTTTTATTTTATTTTATTTTGATTTAGGTTTTTTATTAGTTTTTTAGATTTTATTTAGTTTAGGTTTATGTTTTTAGGTTTTGGGTTTAGGGTTTAGGGTTTAGTGTTTTTAGGGTTTTAGGGTTTAGGGTTTTTAGTTTAGGGTTTAGGGTTTAGTGTTTAGTGTTTAGGTTAGGTTTAGGGTTTGAGGTTTAGGTTTATTATTTAGGTTTAGGGTTTAGGGTTTTAGGGTTTTAGGTTAGTTAATTTTAGGGTTTAAGATTCATGATTTAATTTTTAGGGTTTAGGTTTATGGATTAGGGTTTAAGTAGTTTAGGGTTTAGGGTTTAGGGTTTAAGGTTTATATTAGGGTTTAGGGTTACTTTAAGTTTTTTTAGGGTTTAGGGTTTGGGTTTAGTGTTTTTAGGGTTTTATTTTAGCCTTAGTTTATTTATTTTAGTTTAGGTTTTATTTTAGTTTATTTTTTTGGTTTAGGTTTAGTTTTATTTATTTTTTTAGTTTTTTTTAGGTTTATATTTTAGGTTTAGGTTTATTTTATTTTATTTTAGTTTAGTTTAGGTTTTATTTTAGGTTTATTTTAGGTTTATTTTTTTTTTAGTTTACATTTATGTTTATTTTTTTATTTAGTTAGGGTTTAGGTTTAGTTTTTTAGGTTTAGGTTTAGGTTTTTTATTTTAATTTAGTTTTAGTTTAGGTTTTGGTTTATTTTATTTTAGGTTTGGTTTTTTAGTTTAGGGTTTAGGTTTAACATTTTATATATTTTAGGTTACTTTAGGTTTTTTTAGGTTTAGGTTTTATTTTAATTTAATTTTAGGTTTATTTTATTTTATTTTATTTAGTTTTAATTTTTTTTATTTTATTTTAGGTTTATTTTTTTTTTGTTTAGTTTTTTATTTATTTTATTTTATTTAAGTTTATTTATTTTATTTTTTATTTTACATTTTTAGGTTTATTTTAGGTTTATTTTAGTTTAGGTTTTATTTTTTTTATTTAGGTTTAGGTTTATTTATTTATTTTATTTTATTTTTAGGTTTAGGTTTAGATTTTTTGGTTTAGGTTTAGGTTTATTTTTTTAATTTATTTTGATTTTTTTTATTTTATTTTAGGTTATTTTTTTTTTAATTTAGTTTATTTTTTAAGTTTATTTATTTTAGTTTAGGTTTTATTTTAATTTATTTTTTTTAGGTTTTGTGTTGTTTAGATGTATTTTTTAGTTTAGTTTTATTTTTTATAATTTTTTTTTAGGTTTAGGTTTAAGTTTTATTTTAGGTTTATTTTGGGTTTCTTTTTTTTTTTTTAGTTTAGGTTTGGTTTTTTTATTTTTAGTTTATTTTATGTTATTTAATTTGGGGTTTAGGTTTAGGTTTAGGTTTTTTATTAATTTTAGTTTAGTTTATTTTAGTTTAGTTTAGGTTTATTTATTTTTCTTTATTTTAGGTTTATGATTTTTTTTTATTTTATGGTTTAGGTTTATTATTTATTTATTTTGGTTTATTTTTATGTTTATTTTTTAGGTTTGGGTTTTATTTAGTTTTATTTTATTTTGTTTAGGTTTATTTTTTTTATTTTATGTTTAGCTTTTATTTTGTTTATGTATTATTTTTTTTATTTATTTATTTTTTTAGTTTAGTTTAGGTTTATTTATTTTATTTTAGTTTATTTTTTGTTTTTTATTTTATCTTTTTTTAGGTTTAGGTTTAGGTTTAGGTTTAGGTTTTTTATTTATTTTATTTTATATTTTGGTTTACATTTTTTTTATTTTTTTAGGTTTAAATTTTTATCATTTTAGGTTTTATTTTATTTTAGGTTTAGGGTTTAGGTTTAAGGTTTAGATTATTTAGAATTTTTAGTTTAGTTTAGGGTTTAGAGTTTAGGTTAGACTTTTTTTTATTTCTTTAAATTAGTTTTTAGTTTAGGTTTATTTAATATATGTTTTATTTATTTTATTTTTTATTTTATATAGTTTAAATTTATGTTTGGTTTAGATTTTTTAGTTTAGTTTAGGTTTATTTATTTTAGTTTAGTTTATTTAGTTATGATTTAGGTTTATTTTTTTTATTTAGGTTTATGTTTTTTTAGTTTAGGGTTTGGTTTTATTTTTTTATTTATTTTTTTAGGTTTTTTAGGTTTAGGTTTTATTTAGTTTTAATTTATTTATTTTTTATTTTTTTAGGTTTATTTTATTTTTAGTTTAGTTAGGTTTTATTTATTTTACTTTAGTTTATTTTTATTAGTTTATTATATTTGATTTTAGGGTTTAGGTTTGGGTTTTAGTTTAGGTTTTTATTTCATTTTATGATTTTATTTTTTTTAGGTTTATGTTTTTTTATTTATTTTAAATTTTGTTTAGGTTTAGGTTTTTAGGTTTTTAGGGTTTAGGGTTTACGGTTTATGATTTAGGGTTTTAGGGATTAGGGTTTAGGGTTAAGGTTTAGAATTTAGGGTTTAAGTTTAGTGTTTAGGTTTAAATTTTAAGTTTAGGTTTAGTTTTAGGAGTTTTAGGTTTAGTTTGTTTAAATTTAGGTTTAGGTTAGTTTAGTTTTTGGAGTTAGATTTATAGTTTAGGGTTGATTTAGGGTTATAGTTTAAGGTTTTGGTTTAACATTTAGGTTTAGGGTTTATTTAGTCTTTAAGATTTTATGTTACTTTTAGGGTTTAGTTTTAATTTAGGTTTAATTTAGGGTTTAAGGTTTAGTTTATAGTTTAGGGTTTATATTTTTAATGTTTTGATTTAGGTTTATTTTATATTTAGGTTAGTTTAGTTTTAGTTTGTTTAGGGTTAGATTTAGGGTTTAGTTTAGGGTTTAGGTTTAGAGTTTTTTTTAGGTTTAGGGTTAGTTTAGGGTTTAGAGTTTAGGGTTTAGGGTTTAGGGTTTAGAGTTTAGGGTTTATTTTTATATTTTTTAGTTTACATTTTCTCTTAGGTTTTATTTACTTTAGGTTTTTTGGTTTTAGATTTTAGATTTTTTAATTTTAGGGTTTAGTTTGTTTTAGGGTTTTATAATTTAGGGTTTAGTTAGATTTGGTTTTGGGTTTAGTGTTAGTTTTATTATTTAAATTAGTAAACTTGTAGGTTTTGTTTATTTAGTTTATTTTTTAGTTTGTTTATTTATTTTATTTTATTTAGTTTAAGTTTATTTATTTAGTTTAAATTTAGTTTAGGTTTTATATATTTTAGTGTAGTTTATTTTGTTTATTTAGTTTATTTTTTTTATTTATTTTAGGTTTAGGTTTATTTTTTGTGGTTAGGTTTAGGTATATTTTATTTATTTTAGGTTTATATTTAGGTTATTTTTTAGTTTAGGTTTTATTTAGTTTTAAATTTATTTTATTTGAGTTTATTTTATTTTATTTTTATGTTTAGTTTTTATTTATTTAGGTTTTTTATTCTTAGGTTTATTTTATTTTTTTAGTTTAGTTTAGGTTTAATTTATTTCATTTTAGTTTATTATATTTTATTTAAGGTTTAGGTTTTTTACTTAGGTTTTATTTTATTTTTATTAGTTTATTTTATTTAGGTTAGGTGCTTTTATTTATATTTTTTTAGTTTAATTTAGTTTAGGTTTTATTTTTTAGGTTTTAGGCTTAGGGTTTTAGGTTTAAGGTTTTTTAGGGTTTAGGGTTTAGGGTTAGGGTTTAGGGTTTATTTAGGGTTTATTTTTTTATTTAAGTTTTTAGGAGTTTAATAACATAGTTTAGGGTTTTTAGGGTTTAGGTTTATGTTTAGGTTTAGTATTTAGTTATCTAGGTTTTAGGTTTAGAGTTTAAGTTTGGGGTTTAGGTTTAGGGTTTAGGTTTTATTTTAGGTTTAGGTTTAAGGTTTTAGAATTTATTAGTATTTAGGTTTATAGTTTTAGCTTATGATTTAGGTTTTAGTTTAGGTTTAGTTAGTGGGTTTAGATTTAGGGTTTATGGATTAGATTTAGAGTTTAGGGTTTAGTTTAGGATTATTAGGATTTAGAACTTATTTTAGGGTTTATTTAGGTTTATTTAGGTTTATGGTTTAACATTTTTTTTAGCTTTATTTTATTTTATTTATTTTTTTATTTAGGTTAGATTTAGGTTTTTACATTAAGGGTTAGGTTTAGGGTTTTATTTTATTTTTATTTTATTTAATTTAGTTTATTTATTTTAATTTATTTATTTTAGTTTAGATATTTTCTTTTTTGTTTATTTTTTTTGGGTTTAGGTTTAATTATGTTTATTTTTTTGTTTTATTTTATTTTTATTTTATTTTTAAGTTTAGGTTTTATTTTATTTTTTAGGTTTGGTTAGGTTTTTTTTTTTTTTTTGGGTTTAGGTTTTCTCTTTATTTTAGGTTTTTTTTAGTTTAGGTTTATTTTTAGTTTAGGTTTAGGTTTAGGTTTCATTTATTTAATTTAGTTTATTTTAGTTTAGGTTTATGTTTATTTTTTTTATATTTTATTTTTGTTTATTATATGTTTATGTTTTTTTTTTTAGTTTTAGGGTTTAGGTTTAATTTTTATTTATTTTGGTTTATTTTTTAATATTTTTAGGTTTTTTATTTAGTTTTTATTTTATTTAGGATTTATTTTGTTTATTTTATTTTTTTAGTTTACTTTAGGGTTTTATTTATTTTATAGTTTATTTTTTTTGTTTTTATTTCATTTTATTTTAAGTTTAGGTTTAGGTTATAGTTTTAGTTTAGATTTTATTTTATTTGTTTATATTATTTTATTTTACTTATGTTTTTATTTATATTATTTTTTAGGTTTTATTTTAGTTTAGATTTAGGTTTTTTTAGGCATTTTAGGGTTTTGGGTTTTTTGTTTTATTTTGGGTTTAGGTTTAGGTTGTAGGTTAAATTTTAGTTAATTTATAAGGTTTTTTATTTTATTTTATTATTTTATTATTTTTAAATGAAGTAAACTGGTATGTTTAGGTTTATTTAGTTTATTTTTTAATTTATTTTATCTTATTTTATTTTATTTTGTTTTGGTTTATGTTTAGGTTTAGATTTTATATATTTTAGTTTGGAGGTTTATTTGTTTCATTTTTTAGGTTTAAGTTTTTTTTGAGTTTAGGGTTTAGGTTTTATTTTGGCTTATTTTTTAGGTTTATTTTTATTGAGTTTTAATTTATTTTATGGTTTATTTTAGATTTATTTTATGTTTAGTTTTATTTTATTTAGGTTTATTTAGGTTTAAATAATTAGGATAGTTTATTTTATTTAACACATTAGGGTTTAGGTTTAAGATTTAAATTTGGGGTTTAATGTTAGTTTAGGGTTTATTTATTTAAATTTATTTAGAATCAATTTTGGTTAGGTAAGCTTTATTTAAGTTTAATTTTAGGGTTTAGGTTTTCTTTAGGTTTATTTTTATTTTTATTTTGTTTATTTACTTATTTAGGTTTATTGATTTTTAGTTTAAGGTTTTATTTAGTTTATTTCTTAGGTTTAGTTTAGGATTTTGTTTATTTTATGTTTAGTTTTATTTTTAAGTTTAGGTTTTATTTTTTATTTTTTATGTTTTGGTTTAGGTTTTTTTTATTTTATTTTTAGATTTAGGTTGATTTTTATTTTAGGTTTATTTTTAGGTTTTTTTTATTTAGCTTTGGTTTATTTTTTAGTTATTTTATCACTTTAAGGTTTATTTTACTTATTAGTTATGGTTTATTTATTTAGGGTTTAATTATCTTAAAGTTTAACTTTTATGGTTTTAGGGTTTAAGCTTATTTGATTTAGGTTAGGGTTTATTTATTTTATATTTAGGGTTTAAGTTTAGGGTTTATTAGGATTTAGGGTTTAATTTGTTTATTTAGGGTTTATTATAGTTTAATTTTTATAGTTTAAATTTAGGGTTTAGATTTTAGTTTATTTAATTTAGTTTTATGGTTTAAATTTAGGGTTTAGGATTTATTATTTTATTTTATTTAATTATGGTTTGGTAGTTTATTTTAGGTTTAAGTTTAGTTTAAATTATTTTTAGTTTAAGTTTATTTTTATTTTAGGTGTATGTTTTTTTTAAGTTTAGGGTTGAGGTTTTAATTCAATTTATTTTTTAGGTTTTTTTATAAGTTTATTAGGTTTAAATCTTTTTAATATTTTATTTTATTATAGTTTACATTTAGTTTTATTTTATTTAGATATTAGTTTAGTTTTGGTTTTATTTATTTTATTTTATTTTAGTTTTATTTTTATTTTATTTTATTTTAAGGTTTAGGTTTTATTTTATCTTCTTTTGTTTATTTTATTTTGGTTTAGGTTTAGATTTTAGTTTAGGTTTTATTATTTATTTATTTATTTCTAGTTTTATTTAGTTTAGGTTTAGATTTTTAGGTTTTTTGGGTTTATGTTTGGTTTAGGATTTATGGTTTAGATTTTTAATTAGGGTTTTGATTAGGCATTTGGGTTTATGGTTTTAGGTTTATTAAAATTAGGGTTTAGGGTTAATTTAGTGTATTGTAATTAAAGTGTAGTTAAGGTTTAATTAGTCAATTTTCCTAATTGGTGAGGAATAAATCTAAAGAAAATTATGAGAGGCAAGGTCATCCCATGAAAATTGCTCAATTAATTAAAGAGTAATTAAAATTTAATAAAATTTTCAATTAAACTAATTCAAAATTAGTTAAAATCATTTTTAATTAATTCTCCTCAGAAATACCTTTAAAATGAGTATTTATTTGTATTTCTTTAATTTCTCTATGATTTTTTTATGATTTTTAGAAGTTTTAGAAATTAAAAATGATTAATTAAACCAAATTAAATCTAATCTATTAATGCCAAGTATAATGCACATTCCACAAGGCTCCGTTGGCTACTTAAAGATCACTAAGTGCCATGTGGTGTGGACATGCTTTTCTCATCTAGTCGATCTAAGATGGCGGCTATAATAATCCACTTAAAAGGATTAAATTAGATTGATCTAGCGGATCTAATCATGACCGTCTATTTTGATCATGTGGAATGGACAATGCATGATCTAACGTCATGCGAGTGAGGGAGAATGGAGTCCATCTGCCATTGCTCACTTGATCGAGCTTACGAGCTGGATCAACTCAAGGATCCACACCTTCGGGACATCGATGGAGGATCCGTCAAGATCACATGAGATGCAAGTTTTCTTCAAAATCTACAACCATTTTTTACCTAGGATCATTTTGGAAGCATCGTCTCAAGTTCAAAACCAGCGCTTGAATGATTGAGGAAGCTTCATAGTGGAGATGAAGCTATTGAGCAGATTGGATCAACTCATGACGTTGCTTGAAGGCCATGAAGATTTGGAGCTCGCTTTGTCAGTCCCACTCGGTGCTAGAAGCATGGGAGAGATGATTTGTTGTTCTTGTTCTGAGGCTTAAGGAAGGTGCGTGCAAAGTTAATTTGAGTTTCATGGAAAAATGGGAAGTTAAATTGGAGTGTCTATTTGGGATGGATGGAATGACATTTATGATCAAGGAATGAGGTTGTGAGCTTAGGAATGGCTCTTGTCTTGGGTAGCTAGGGCTAGGAATAATTTTGTTTGTATTTGAGTGGAAAAGAGGGGGTGTATACCCCCTATCATCCTGATCAAATGGTGGGATCAGGTTTGGCTTCTAGTGGCTGTTCACCATCTCTCATGGGTGGCGGAGGAGGTGGGTTTGGGCTTGGTTGAAGGTGTGGAAGTGGCAAGGAATCATGGGTTTCCTATGGGTTTCTAATGCTCCAATGGGGAGAGTGAGGTGATTTCACCCCCCCATGGGTCATGACAGACCCATCCACCACTTGGGTCAGGTTGGGTAGTGTCTTTGGTGCCTAGGTGGACCATTAAAAGAGTACCAACTGGCCAAGGAATGGAAATGACCACTTACATGGGTGATTTGTCTCATGTGATGCCCTTGACCCAAGGGTAGAATGATCATTTAGCATTAGATTTGATTTGGGCAGATTTGAAATGAGCCAAAGTGGGTTAGCCCAAATTTTAAGTCAATTGGAGTTGATTTGGTTAGGTTTGACTCAATTTGACTCATTTAGGTCAAATAGGTTGGGTTGGTCAAGTTGATGAATTGGTCAAGTGGGTCAAACCAAGGTTGGTCAAGTTCATATGATCATTTGGGATGTTTTGGTTCAATTAGTTTGGTTTAGTTTGGCTTAGATTCAACTTTGGCTCATTTGAATTCATTTGGGTCAAATGGGTTAAGTTGACTAATTTGATCAAATTGGCCAAATTGGCTTGGGTTGGGAGTTGGTTTGGGTTTAGTTGACCAATTGAAGATGATTGTAGGAATTTGTTTCAATTAATTTTGATTTGGTTTTGATTTAAGCCAACTTTAACCTTTAGGTCAATTTGGGCTAAGTAGGTAAATTAGGTTCAATTGGGTCCAATCATGGTTTTGGCCAAGTTCAACAATCAATTTGGAATGAACTTGAGCCATTGGTTGTAATCAATTTGATTATATTTCGATTTGATGTAATTTGGTCTTTTAGGTCAATTTGGGTCAACTTGGAGGCCAAGGGTTTGGATTTGAGTCAATTGAAGGTCAACTCATATTCAAATATTGATTTTGATTTAGTATGAATCATTGGTTTCAAGGGATTTGACTTAGGTTACAATTTGACTAGTTTGGGTTCATATGGGTTAAGGGGTTGACTTCGTCAAATGACCAAGTTTACTTAGTTTGACACAATTCGTGATAATTGATCAACCTAAGGTGATCAACAATCATGATGGGAGGTTTTGATGGGCTTGGTTCAATCCAATTTGGGTAGGATTAGAACTTGGCTCAAATAGGTCAAATTGGCCACTTTGGGTCAAGTGGACCAATTAGGTTTAGTTTGCTTGATTTTGGGTTGAGTTTGATTTAGTTGAGTTTATATATGGATTTTGGATTGATATATAAATTCAATTGCAATTGGCTTAGGTTCAAATGGGTTTTGGTTCATTTGAACATTTCAAGTCAAAAGGGTTAAGTTGGGTTGAACTTTGGTTTATTTTGGTTTGGCTTGATGATTGAAGATTTCATTTATATTTCTGAATATGATTGAAGGTATGATTGATTCATGAGAAAATCAATTGAATTTGGTTTATGAAATGAAGGAATTTGACTAAGTCCATGGAGTTGGGTCATGTGGCTTAGTTTTGATTTGATTTGGTTTGATTTAGTTTTGATGATTTAAATGTATATTTCATTTAAATTTTTGTGAAAGATGATTGAAAATATGATTGATTTGAGAAAATCAATTGAGTTTAACTTGATTTGGATTAAGATTTGGCTAAGTCCATGGGATAGGTCATATGGCTTTGGATGGGTTTTGATTTAATTTTATTTAGTTTGATTTAGTTTTGATCATTTGAATGTAGATTTAATTTATATTTAGGAAGATGATTAAGATATAAATTTATTATGAGAAAATCAATTGATTTTGGATTGATTTGGATTAAGATTTGGCTAAGTCCATGGGATAGGTCATATGGCTTACGAAGGGTTTCAAGTTTAGATTTGATCATGGGCGTCAACAATTTAGTTTGAAACTTTGGGTTTGGATTTGGATTTGAATTTTATATTTGAATTGAAATTGAGGTTTGGTTTGAGAAGGTGAACATGAATTCGATTTACGTTGTAGGGTAGGTGGATTATCTTAATCCTTAAGGCATAACTTAATCCTATGGTTAACCCTTCTAAGTATTTAGGCTTAGGTTAAGTGTTTACCTAATTGTTAGAAGTGTCTTATGACTAGGGATGTCTTAGTGTCTAGAAGACTCCTAAGTCTAAGATGGGAAGATTGAATTCACACTCCAAAAGTGAGGTCAAGCCTTGGGCTCCATAGTGTTGCCCTTGAGATAGATGATTGGAAGACCAAACCAAGTTTCACATTATAGACTGGATACATCTTTAACACTTTGTTTGGGACCATGGATACATGAGAACAACATAGTTTCATCCTCTCTACATAAGTGTATGAAGCAGATCATCTACTATGTCAAAGGAGATCTTCAGCCATTTATAGTTCATGAGGTCGACATATATGAGGATGTGGCTTACTATCTCGCTCAAAATCAACAAGTCTATTCTCACAAACTTGGCCAAAGTTTAAAAATAAAAAAGAAAAGAAAAGATAAAGATGAAAGAAAGAGAAAAAAAGAAAAGAAAGAAAGAAAATGAAAAAGAAAATAAAGGGAGCGAAAAAAGACTTGGAGGAGGAAGTGGAGCCTGACATTAGATTCCACACACAATTTTTTACTCCATTCGAACATATGGGTAGGAAGACTTGTCCTCCACTAGGCAGAGGAAGGGGTCAATTCAGAGGTAGTCCCAGGGGTGGATAACCTCCTTATTGGCCACCCAATAGAAGATATGTCCCAGCTACCATGAGTACACTTGATATCCATATAGACTTAGAATCTAGTTCATAGGATGAGTCTTATATGGTTAGCAGACTAGCCAGCTCTTTTCAATAGTAGATTTCTATAGAGGTGACACTTGAGCGGATATTGATGAAGACCAGGGCAAAGCAAAGCATAAGTGTATCAAGCCTATATGTGAAATAGTTAGGCATCAGTTGGTAACCTTAGCTCTAACCCCACTTTCCTCTCAAAAAGTAGATGGGTTTGGTAATTAAGGAAGCCCTAAGCAATCCACAAGTGTGAATACTCAGAGGTTCTTTCTAGGAACATCATGTTCAAGTCAATAAGTTGATGCAGAATTTGAGAATGATTCATATAAAGTATTAATAGAATTACCTTTTAATTGGTACTTGCCTTGTGTTCATAATTTAGCAAAGAAAGGGTTAACCTGACATACTTGGTCAAAGCACAGGTCAAACCACTTCGAAAGAATATGGAAGAACAAATGGAAAAGCTCTCAATCAAGACCAGGACTATGATTGACATTGGGTCAATGATGATGATTACGCTTAGACATCTAATTATTTAGAATCGATATGTTCTTTTGAATCACATTAACTCATATGAGGATGCTTAAAAACTTGGATGATCCAAATGATTTTGAAGTCAAAGATGCACCACCAGAGTTTAAAGAAGAGATCAAGTCAACCATCGATGAGCTCAAGGAAATCAACTTAGGAGCATCAGTTCTTTGTTGAATGAAATTGAAACCAATGACTTAGTTAGGCTATTGACTGAGTTTAAGGACTACCTTGCATGGAGTTATGAAGAGATGCTTGGATTGGCTTCTAACGTAGTGGTCCATAAACTAGCAGTAGAGCCTAGCTAACCCTACCAAGCAAGCTCCTAGATGCATACGATTAGACATTGACAATATATCATTTCTAAAGTCAAGAAACTGATCGATGTTGGCTTCATTCGAGAAGAAAAATACCCTACCTGGTTAGCCAGCGTCGTCCCAGTTATGAAAAAGAATTGACAAATTCACATATGACTTAATTTTAGTAATTTAAATAAAGCATGCCCAAAAGATGAATTTCCACTACCAATCCCAGAGCAGATGGTGGATATTTCCTCATTTCATGCAGTCTTCTATTTCATGGATTGCTCATCTGGATATAACCACATAAAGATGGCCCCTGATGTTGAAAGAAACACTACTTTAAGAACCCCGATCAGATTCTTTTGCTATAAGGTCTTGCCTTGACCTTTAAATACTAGTGATACATACGAGTGAGCTATGACTCAAATCTTTGACAAACTCATTCATCATTAAGTTGAGTGCTATGTCAAGGATCTCTTGGTCAAAAGTAGAGAAAAGAAAGACCATCTCTTTAACTTGAAGTTGTTTTCAAATCATTAAGATAATTTAACCTCAAAATAAACACCCTGAAGTGTGCATTCAGAGTAGCATTAGGAAAATTCATTGGGTTTGTTGTTCGACATCAGGGAATCAAAATCGATCTGATGAAGATTAAGGTGTTATTAGAAATGACACCCCCTAAAAGTTTAACTCAACTTAGATCATTCGAAGGGCGGTTGGCATATCTAAGATGCTTTATAT
Source organism: Cymbidium sinense (assembly GCA_021442155.1). NCBI lineage: Eukaryota > Viridiplantae > Streptophyta > Magnoliopsida > Asparagales > Orchidaceae > Cymbidium > Cymbidium sinense. Next base: position 84,110 of record JAKCPB010001479.1, on the reverse strand, counting down.
CCAACCTATTGGAAAGATGTCAACCATTCTTAATATTTGTCAAAAAGGATGTCAAGTTCAAGTTGGATGATAAGTGTGAGCGTGCCATTGAAGACATCAAGCATTACGATGACACGGTTCTAGCTATCCCATCCAAGCTCATACTTTACAGTGTTAGATGACTCCCTTCTGCTTTGTTGGCCCAATGACAATGAAAGGAAAACACACTCTACTCTCAACCATCATCTAATCCCAGGATAATTATCCACCCATTGAAGCATTGCCTAGCTTTGATCTGCTACACCACTACATGCTTCCTCATAAGGTGGACTAAATCTCTAGGATCAATCCACTTCAATATCTCATGAAATGGCTGACACTATCTAGACGGTTGGCATGATGATCCATGACCTCCTCCCAGTTTGAAATTACCTTTGTACCCCTTTGTGCGGTGAAAGGACAAGCACTAGTGGATTTCTTAGCAGCACACCCACTTCCTGCTTACTCTCCGCTTAGTGATGATCTCCTCGATGAACAAATCTTGAACTTAAGGGATACTAGCATTCACCACTAGGAGATGTACTTTGATGGTGCGACTTCCTCTCAAAGAGGAGAAGAATCACAATATACTATTCCAAGAAAGGTAGGGGTAGGAATAGTTCTCTTAATTCTAGACCGCGATGTGATGATATTTTCATATTATCTATCCAATCTTTGCACTAAAAATAAAGCTGAATATGAGGCTCTGATTGACATGGAGTTTTACTAAGCATCCATCAACATTTTTAGATTCTCAACTAGTTATCAACCAAATTGTTGGGTCTATAAGGTTATATAGCCCAAGCTCCATCACTACCATAAGTACACCATAGAGTTTTGGCCCAAATCCAGAGGTTACCATATATGATTCCTCGAGGAAAATGTCATGAGTATGCTTTAGCCAAGCTTGCTTGGGACATGGCATGTCACGAGGATGATTCCATATCAAGGTCCAAAATAGACAAGTCTTATCCCTTATTGATATTGAACTTATCAAAAGTACTCTCTTGAAGGGAGGTTTCCATTGCCAAGAAAATGAGAAGTTAGATTGAGGCAACCATTCATGGATTACCTAAATAAAGGAAAACTACCTCAAGAGAAGTCCTAAGCCCATCAGATGAAGTAAAGAGCACTTTCCTACGCTCTTATGGATGGTGTCTTGTACTAGCGGTCTTTCTATCATATATGGTTTTGTTGTTTAGATAAGCATGAAGCGCATAAGATCGTGATCGAGGTACACTCAAGATTATTTTGAGCCAACCAATCCAATTTGAAGATGAAATCCAAGATCAAGAGACTATGATACTACTGGCCAACGATGATCAATGATTGCATGGATACAGCTAGGTGATGCCACCAATGTCAAATACACAATGGGGTCCCACACCAACCACTCAACATTCTACATCATACATTGGTCTCATGGCCTTTCGAGTATTGGGGGACCGACATAGTGGGTCTGATTGATCCTCCTTCTTCCAAGGGTCATCAGATCATCTTACCACACTCTACATTTCCAAATGGGTGAAGGTAATTTTGCTCAGAGAGGTCGCAACTCAGCATGGGCTCCAATTTTTTAAGAACCATATCGTATATAGGTTCGGAGTGCCTCAATGAATTATATCTAAAAATGGTATGACATTCAAGAGCATCGAGATCAACAACTTTTTCTAGAGACACAAAATAGATTTGAGATATTCTACCATCAACTACTGAGGGAAATGGCGGCCTTCAACAAAACCCTCATCCAAATACTAAAGAAGACACTCAACAACAACAAGCAATTGTGGCATGAGTAGTTAGTTGAAGCCTGCCTACCCTCTCATATAGAACTCCAACTCAATCTACTCCTTTCTCATTAATGTATGGTGCGGTCTACCATTTTGAAGTCCAACTCCAATCACTAAAGATAGTTGTGGGTAGCAAGATCATAATAGAGCAGAATGCCAAGTTACGGTTAGAAGAGCTTGAAGGTTTGGAGGAGAGATGCCTGCAAGCATGCTAAAAGCTCAAGTTGTACAAAGTAAAATGATTAAGCTCACAACAAGTTGGTCCATCCTAGATAATTTCAAGTATGAGAGCTTACTTTAGTTTTAAGGAGACTGATTGTTGCCCGTGATAAGATGGGAGGAAAGTTTGAACCCACTTGGGATGGCCCTTTTATCATAGAGAAGGCCTATCAAGAAGGATCTTATCAGCTTATTAATCATAAGCGAGAGTGCACAATGTTTCCAATCAATGGGCTCTACTTAATGTAATATTATAAATCATGTTTGAAAATAATTATCATAAATGAAAACTCTATTTTGAATGCAATATCTCCCATGTTAAAAGTATTCTTGTTTATGAATCTGCCACGATGTGTTTAGGGTAGGTGTAAAGAACCCGTGTAGAATCCTATCCTTCATCGTCACAACACAAATAGATACTACACACAAACATATAAAATAAACACTTAACTTTTGTCTCAGGCTACTCTGAGTTGAGATAATGCCCCCAGTGACACTCACTCAATAACTACTCAGGGTCAGCCTGACGTGCTACCCTACTTGTGTGTCACCCTAGTGTTCTTCTTGCTTTGGAGGACGTAAGTCTGCTATGCTTTCCTTCCTCACTTGGTCAATATACACTGAAGAGCGCCTTGTTAGTTTGGTAATCTTTACTGCATGGCCGGTAAGCTACCTCATGTTGGCCTCTTTTAAGAGGATGTGAGTCCACTACACTTTCTTCTTGGATCAGCTTCTTCCTAACATAGATGTTGCACACCGAAAGGTAACCCCTTAGGTTGGCGTGATCTACCCCACAACCAGTAGACTATGCCATTGAAATTGTAAATTTGAGATAGGACAAGTCTGATATAGCACTTTCTTAGTGGGTCCATTGCACACCGACATGGTCCATAAATTAAATCTATCAAATTTGACCGAGCTCACATCCTATGATGCTCTTATTTCAAAATCAAACTAAACAAAACAAGCTATATTAAATCACATGAAATTAAGATAAAATTAATCGACTACTTTTGAGTTGACATAAGTCTCCGCATTCACTTTGAGTCAACCTAGGTCATCCTAACCTCCCAGTGGAGCCAAATTAAATTGAAAACCTCCATAGTGGATCCAAATTAAACCAAATCTCCCAAGAGTCTAAATCAAAGAAATCTAACCAAACTCTTATCTAGTGGATACATCCCCAAATAAATCAATGAAATCAAACTCAAATTTCAATACTATGGATAGACCAAACCTTCTCTAGTGAGGTTCATATACCCAATCTCCCCCAGCCCATATCTTTAGTAGATATGCCTCCACACCAATTAAAATAAAATAAATTAAAGTCAATTCGATTTTAATCCTCGGTGGATTATAGATTCTTATCCCTAGTGAATCTTTCTTTCCATAAATTATATAATCAAATCAAATTCAAACCTTATCCCCAGCAGATTTTCTTCTTCTATGCCCTCGACATAGACTACGCATATGTCATGTTCAATGCATGTGAGATGCCCTAGTGGATCTCCCTCCATGTCCTTGACATGTAATTCTCATCAAATCTTATTTCTTCTCTTATGCACACCTTTAATACTTCAACTAAAAGCCTAATAATGTATTCATTTAAATAACATCATCTAAACATTGAAATTAATGTTTTATGATTTGTGATGGTGCAAGCATAAACTAATTATATAATATCATGCTAAACATATTATATTGTAAATTAACACACTATATTATATTATAATATATTATGTTATATTATAATTTGCTATAATACAATATATTATCTAACATTAAACCACATTAGAATAACATAGAAGGAACAAAATAACAAAATTTTTACAAAATATGAATAATGTTCATTTTGGATGTAAAATTTTTATTTTTCTATTAGAAATGGTACACAATAGCATAATTTTGGTGTTGCTTCTTGGTGTGTGTCATGAATTTGGCCAAATTCATCCATCTCAACCTTCAAATTAATATTTTTGTGAGTTTTGACCCAATGTATTGTAACAAAAGTAAAACATACAAAAATGTATAATAACATTTAGTAACACACCACCACATTCATATATATGTGAAGTTATATTGTTATGTACATTATATTTTAATATGCTCTCATATAATGTATTATCTTACATTACACCTTAAAATGAATCACTTTAAGCAAAAAATTTATAAAGTTTGGTTGAAAAATGAACATTAATTTTGGATGCAAAATTTCATTCTTTTGATTAAATGACACCATAGCATAATGATGTTCCTAAAAGCTTGCCTTAAATTTGGCCAAATCCCATCATCTCACCTATAAATTAGTATTTTTATGAAATATACCATTATAAACTCTACTATATCATACTATAACAAACTAAATATGCTAACAACAAGTAGTAATACATAATTATGCTTTATATGATGCTACTATGTTATGGCATCCTATATTATAATACACTATAAGATATTATATTATATTATATTGCATATCACATCACAAAGGATTGCTTAAGATAAAAATCATAAAATTAGTCTAAATAATAAAATACTATATATTTTAGTCATATCACTTATAAATTTTAAATTCAAATAATATATTATGATGCCATGCTCTACCTATTATGAATTTGGCCAAATTCCACCATTTTAAAGTCTAAATCAACATTTTTATAAATAATTCTAGTGTAGGCTCAACTGTATGATTATAAAATACTAAAAGAATTTAAAATGCGTAGAACAATATATTATGATATATGATGTTATACTATGCTACAATATATAATATTTATTTTGAACGAAAAATCTTACTATTTAGACTACAAGTGGAGTAGCACACCTTTTGTACTATAACCTATTTACCACTTCAAATTTTACAAATTTGATCATCTATTTTATTAAATCATTCTTTATATGATTTATATTAATATAAACTATAGAGCATAATACCGTAATATACTAAAACATTTTATATCTATAACATCCAAAAACACATCACTACATACTTAAATATGATGCTACATTATACTATAATATATGGTATTATAATATGATTTAGGTTAAGGTTTGGGTATTCAAATCTTTATTAGTCAAGGAAAGTCTCTTGAAGACATTTTCTTTAAATAACTATGCTTTAGAAATTCTTTAGATCTACTCTTAATGACATCTTTACTCAAGGTTTATGGTTTAGGGTTAGGGTTTAAGGTTTGCTTAGGGTTTAAGGTTTAGGGTTACTTTAGGGCTTAGGGTTTAGCATTACGGGTTTAGGGTTGTAGGTGTCAAGGTTTAGGGTTTATGGTTTTAGTGTTTAAGGTTTATGGTTTAGGGTTTAGGGTGTAGGGTTTAGGGTTTAGGGTTTAGGGTTTAAGGTATAGGGTTTTTAGGGTTTAGGGTTTAGGGTTTAGGGTTTAGGGTTTAGGGTTTTAGTCTTAGGTTTAAGGTTTAAGTTTTAGTTTAGGGTTAAGGGTTTAGTGTTTAAGGTTTTTTTTAAAAAGAGAATAATTTTAGATTCAATAATTTTGCATTTTGATTTCATCAACCAAGTAGCACCCCAAGTTTTCTTAGACTCAAGCAATGACATAAATAGAAAATGAGCACCCATAGACCAAATTAAAACTACTGTCTCTAATGTAAACACAGTTCCATAGCATGGATCAGTCATCATTCTTCATTTCTCGGCTCAATCAAAACCACCCCACCACTTGAGTAGTAGGATCCGCCATCATATACCTGATCTCTCTCTACTACCACCATGACTATAACCTCCATTGCTCCTCCAACCTCCATAACCACCACCGCTCTGACCATAACCTCCATATCCACGAACACCACGAGATCTCCAACCATCACTACAATAATCTTTGCCTCCACCTTCGCCTCCATCGCTAGATCTAGATTGAGCCTAATTGATGTTGATGTTCCTACAATCAAGGTTCTTCCCATTCTTAGGGTTTAGGATTAGTTTAGGGTTTAAGTTTTACGGTAATTTAGGGTTTAAGGTTTAGTGTTTAGGGTTTAAGGTTTAGGGTTTGGGGTTTAGGGTTTAGGGTTGTAGGTTTTATGGTTTAGCATTTAGGGTTTAGGGTTTGGGGTTTTGGGTTTTTATGGTTTAGAGTTTAGGGTTTAGGATTTATGGTTTTAGGGTTTAGGGTTCAGGGTTTAGGGTTTTGGATTTAGGGTTAGTTTAAGATTTAAGGTTTAGGATATAGAGTTTTTTAGGTTTTAGGTTTATGGCTTTGGGCTTAGGGTTTAGGGTTATAAGTTTAAGGTTGTACACTTAGGGTTAGGGTTCAGAGTTTAGGGTTTTGGGTTTAAGGTTTAGGGGTTAGGGTTTAGGGTTTAGGGCTTAGGGTTTTAGGGTTTATGGTTTTTGGTTTAGGGTTTTAGGTTTAGGGTTTAGGGTTTAGGATTAGTTTTATGGTTTAGGGTTTAGGGTTTTAAGTTTAGGGTTTAGGGTTTAGGATTAGTTTTAGGGTTTAGGGTTTAGGATTTTAAAAAAAAATTTAGTAAACCATTAGGTTAAGATTTATTTAGTTTATTTAGTTAATTTTTTTATTTATCTAAGTTTATTTTATTTTTTATTTTATTTAGGTTTAATTTCTATTTTTATTCATTTTAGTTTATTTATTTTAGGTTTATTTTCTAATTGAGTTTTATTTATATTTTATTTTTTAAGTTTATGTTTTTATTTTATTTTTTTTAGTCTTAGCTTTTAGGTTTTTATTTTAAGTTTATTTTTAGGTTTTATTTTTTAGTTTCGGTTTAGGTTTATTTTTAGTTTATTTTATTTTGTTTAGTTTAGGATTCGGCTTAGGTTTAGTTTATTTTAGGTGTAGGTTTAGGTTTTATTTATTTTAGTTTATTATATTTTAGTTTAGATTTAGGTTTATTTTGTTTTATTTTTATTTTAGGTTTAGGTTTTTTTTTCAGTTTACCATTTAGGTTTTATTTTTTTATTTTTTTTTAGGTTTTATTTTTTGATTTAGGTTTTTATTTAATTTTTATTTTATTTTATTTTATTTTTATTTTGCATTTAGTTTTTATTTTATTTAGTTTTTTATTCTTTGGTTAATTTTTTTTATTTAGTTTAGTTTAGGTTTCTACTTATTTTATTTTATTTTATATTTATTTTTTATTTTATTTTTAGGTTTATGTTTAGGTTTTTATTTTATTTTATTTTATTTTGATTTAGGTTTTTTATTTAGTTTATCATTAGATTTTATTTAGTTTAGGTTTATGTTTTAGGTTTTTTAGGGTTTAGGGTTTAGGGTTTAGTGTTTTCAGGGTTTTAGTTTTGGGGTTTAGGGTTAGTTTAGGATTAGGGTTTAGTGTTTAGTGTTTAGGCATTAGGGTTTAGGGTATTGAGGGTTTAGGTTTTATTGTTTAGGGTTTAGGGATTTGGGTTAGCTTAGGGTTTAGCGTTAGTTTATTGTTTAGGGTTTAAGATTCATGATTTAGTCTTTTTTAGGGTTTAGGTTTAATGGTTTAGGGTTTAGGGTTAGTTTAGGGTTTAGGGTTTAGGGTTTAAGGTTTATGGTTAGGGTTAGGGTTTAGGGTTACTTTAAGTTTTAGGGTTTAGGGTTTCGGGTTTAGAGTTTTTTAGGGTTTAGGGTTTAAGCCTTAGTTTATTTATTTTAGTTTAGGTTATTTATTTTAGTTTATTTTTTGGTTTAGGTTTAAGTTTATGCTTATTTTTTAGGTTTAGTTTTATCTTTTTTTTTAGGTTTTATTTTTTATTTTTAGGTTTAGGTTTAGGCTTTTATTTTATTTTTTTCGTTTAGGGTTTAGGTTTTTATTTTAGGTTTATTTTAAGGTTTTATTTTTTAGTTTACATTTATGTTTATTTTTTATTTAGTTAGGGTTTAGGTTTAGTTTCTTTTAGGTTTAGGTTTAGGTTTTATTTATTTTAATTTAGTTTATTTTAGTTTAGGTTTTGGTTTATTTTATTTTAGGTTTTGGTTTTTTTTAGTTTAGGGTTTAGGTTTAACATTTTATATATTTTTAGGACTTACTTTTAGGTTCATTTTTTTGTTTAGGTTTTATTTAGTTTTTTATTTTAATTTAATTTTAGCTATTTTATTTTTTTATTTTCATTTAGTTTTAATTTTTTTAGGGTTTTTTTTTTTAGGTTTATTTTCTTTTTTTGTTTAGTTCAAGTTCTTACTTATTTTATTTTATTTTATTTTTTATTTATTTTATTTTATTTTTACATTTACGTTAAGGTTTAAGTTTTTTTTTAGGTTTAGGTTTTAGTTTAGGTTTTTATTTTCTTTATTTAGGTTTAGGTTTATTTATTTGTTTTATTATTAAGTTTTATTTAGTTTAGGTTTAGATTTTTTGGTTTAGGGTTATAGGTTTATTTTAATTTATTTTGATTTTTATTTTAATTTAGGTTCATTTCTTTATTTAATTTAGTTTATTTTTTTTAGGTTTATTTATTTTAGTTTAGGTTTTTTATTTTAATTTATTTTTTTTAGGTTTTGTGTAAGTTTAGATGTATTTTTTAGTTTAGTTTTATTTTTTATAATATTTTTTAGGTTTAGGTTTTAAGTTTTATTTTAGGTTTATTTTTGGGTTCTTTTTTTTTAGTTTAGGTTTTGCTTTATTTTTAGTTTATTTTATGTTATTTAATTTAGGGTTTAGGTTTTATTAATTTTAGTTTAGTTTATTTTAGTTTAGTTTAAGGTTTATCTTATTTTCTTTATTTTAAGTTTATGATTTTTTTTATTTTATGGTTTAGGTTTTATTATTTATTTATTTATTGGTTTTATTTTTAAGTTTATTTTTTAGGTTTGGGTTTTTATTTAGTTCTTATTTTATTTTGTTTTAGGTTTATTTTATTTTTATTTTATGTTTAGCTTTTATTTTGTTTATGTTATCCTATTTTTTATTTCATTTATTTTTTTAGTTTAGATTAGGGTTTTATTTATTTTATGTTAGTTTATTTTTTTGTTTTCTATTTTATCTTTTTTAGGTTTAGGTTTAGGTTTAGGTTTAGGTTTTTTTTTCATTTTATTTTATTTTTATATTTTGGTTTACATTTTTCTCTATTTTTTTAGGTTTAAGTTTTTATCATTTTAGGGTTTTGGGTTTAGGGTTTTAGGGTTTAGGGTTGTAGGTTTAAGGTTGTAGGTTTAGGGTTTAGAATTTAGGGCTTAAGTTTAGTTTTAGGGTTTAGAGTTTAGGGTTAGGGACTTTTTTTATTTCTTTAAATTAAGTATACTGGTAAGTTTAGGTTTATTTAGTATATGTTTTATTTATTTTTATTTTATTTTATATAGTTTAAATTTATGTTTAGGTTTAGATTTAGGTTTAAGTTTAAGTTTAGGTTTTATTTATTTTAGCTTAGTTTATTGTAGTTATGATTTAGGTTTATTTTATTTTTACTTTAGGTTTATGTTTTTTTTTTAGTTTAGGGTTTTGGTTTTATTTTTTATTTATTTTTAGGTTTGTTTTTTAGGTTTAGGTTCTTATTTAGTTTTTAATTTATTTCAATTTTTTATTCTTAGGTTTATTTTATTTGCGTAGTTTAGTTAAGGTTTTCATTTATTTTACTTTAGTTTATTTTTATTAGTTTATTATATTTTATTTTAGGGTTTAGGTTTGGGTTTTAGTTTAGGTTTTTATTTCATTTTATAATTTTATTTTAGGTTTATGTTTTATTTTAAATTTTGTTTAGGTTTAGGTTTTAGGTTTAGGGTTTAGGGTTTTTTTATGATTTAGGGTTTTAGGGATTAGGGTTTAGTTAGGTTTAGGTTTGGTTTAAAGTTTAGTGTTTAGGGTTTAAATTTTAAGGTTTGTTCAGGTTTAGTTTTAGGGTTTAGTGTGAAACTTTAGCTTTAGGGTTTAGGAGTTTAGTGTTTTGGAGTTAGGGTTTATAGTTTAAGGTTCAGTTTAGGTTATAGTTTAAGGTTTTTAAGGTAGTAGGGTAGGATTTAGGTTTAGTAGGAGTGTTTTTAGTTTGATAGTTTTTTAGGTTTAAGTTTAGGTTTTAGGTTGGGATTTAGGTTTTTAGTTATGATTAGGGTTTTTTTAAATTTAGTTTAGGTGGGTTAGGTTTAAGGTTTAGGGTTTAGAGTTTAGGGTTTTGGTTTTAAGGTTTAGGGTTAGTTTAGGGTTTAGAGTTTAGAGTTTAGGGTTTGGAGTCAATGATTTTTTTTTTTTAAGGAAACCCCATGTAGGGGTATTTTATTGCCACAAAAAGAGGGTTACAAGGTCCTTAAAGGGGATAAACTCGAACTCGCTCAAGAGCTACATCGAAGTAAATCCTATCTAAGTACATCCAAAAGCAAATGAAGACATTAAAGCAATCAAAAGATACAAGATGATTAACATAATAAGCTAAAGGAAGATTAAGGCCAATGCTCTGGAGGATGTGAAAATGCATGATAATATAGAGCAAACCTGCAAAAGAAGAAGAGAGAATCACCTGCAAAATTATAATGAGAGAGTGATTAGAACAGTGAAGGTAATACAGACAAAAAGATAGATGAAAACAATATAATATGAGAATGATAGTTAGGAATTATGATAGAGAAGGCTCAGGCTCAGTCACACCAAGTTGGGGCAGATGCAAATATGAGCATCCAAACTTCAGCAGAAGGGTTACATCACATGAGCTACTACCAAACCAAAAGGGAGTGAGATCATCACAACCATAATAGCCAACAAACTTGTGAGGAGGTAGCACCAAATTGTTGATAGTCTTGTGAGCTTTATTACCTACAAACCTAAACAAAATCATATCTAAAATAGAGAGGAAATTGCAAAGAGCTGAATGATAAGATGTCCCATTCAAGAAAAGTATCATCAATATAGTCATCCTGACATGAAAATACATAAACATAAGAGAATGAGCCATCTTAGCCAAAACCTCATGAAAAGGCATATCCAAGAAAGAAAGCAAACCAGCATATAATCCCTCCACAAGAAAATTGCAGAGGAGACAACTTGCTGAAATTCTGCTAATCAAGTCAATGAGCCTATAATTAACACCATCCCAATCATATGATATATAAATGAAACTTTTAGGGCAGGAAACAACCTAGGAAACAACCCCCTTTTTAATGTCCATATCAGTAATTGGAAAAAGGCAATTGTAAAGGAAGGCAGCATAGCTCAACACAGGGAATGGACTACAACCAACCAAAAATAGCACCAAATAAAGACAGTTAGAGCAACAACTCCAATAGCAGCATTCAGGGCCAAAATTCAGATAATCCAGCTCAACAAATAACCAAGAGAACAAGATAGCAAAAGGCAGCAACTGTCCATAATACCACTCTTTAGAATAGGATGCATAAGAAGCACAAACCTATCTCGAGATGGGAATAGAGACAAGTAATGCAGATCACAAAATTAGGAGATGAGCACCAGGACATAAATAGCATGGGCATTCAAAAAAGCCAACTAGCAAAATAGTTAATGCAACATTGGAACCCACCATAAGAAAAATCAATAATTTGAAATGAGTATCAACATTAGAATCCAAAAAAATAAGATAGCAGGCAAAACCAACCTAGCGACAGTTAAGATAACAACATCCTAGACAGGAAGGAACAGCAAATTGGCCATAAAACTCCTCAATCAGAGTAGTCATGGCAATAGTTAATAACCAAATAGATAGAGCATAAAAACAGTTATCTTGAAGCGCAACTCGGAAATCACCAAAACATCACCATCGAGACAATGTCGAAAATAGCTTGTTGAGCATAAGACCCTGATATCCTACAACCAACAAAGATGGGGCCAACAAAGGTGTCCTGATAAAAGAAGATAGTAAATCTCCAAGATAAGAAACAACCAAAATAGCAAAAACCAGCTAGCTTTCCATAATGCCACTCATCTAGTATAAATAGTGCAATAGATACAAGTTTAACTGAAAAAAGATGGAGAAAATAGCAGCAGAAAAGGTAGACCAATGAATTTCGGTGATAAGCATAAAATAAACTAATAAGGGGTTCAAAGCAAAGTCCACCAAGCAATGCAACTTAATAGAGACTTGCGAACAAAATAATCTAAAACCCCAGATGAAGAGTATTAATCCAGTTTAGCCAACAAATAAGGCAGTTAATACCAACAAGCTGGCCAAGAGTCCACCCAAAAGCATATATAAATTAAGGAAGGGATAGATAATGAATAGCTCACCACTACAAGCCAATCCAGTAAGTGACATTTAGAGAAATCAAATCAGTAGGAGGATGCTTAGTCACCTTAATCTAATTCTGCCAAGGATAATGACAATAATAACCAGTGGGTTGGTCAATAACCCAATTATGCATATAAGATAAATCATTGATTAATTCCAAGCATAACAAAAAAATGATTTTCAAGTTTTGCATGTTCCCATCATAGCATAGGGAAAACAACAGCAAGGAAGAGCAACAGCATCCCGGATGTTATCAAAGATAGAAAGAAATATAAAGAAAACTTTCGGCAAGGAAAATCTAATTCAAAATCAACAATGTGGACATTGTTATGGTTAATACACCCATTAGGAAAAGCAAATATTACTAAAAAGGATATAAAATAGATAATGTATGAGTTCAAGTAATTCCCACCAGAGTAAACAGAAATACCCACAACCTCAGCAGATGCAGAATGATAATCCCTTGAGTAACTCCAAACCTGCTGAGCATGGAAAACAAGACCAGAAATAGCAAGATTGACAGTAGCCTCAAGGTGCCATATCAGCCAACAACTAAGAGAGAAGTTATCAACAAGTTGACCATAGGATAAGCCATTAAGAGTTGACAGAACATAAAAAGGATCCCGTAATAAAAAAGAAGAAATTTGACTATGGGAAACAGAACCAAGATGAAATAGCAATAGCATGTGTGATCAAAAATAGCCCAGTTGATATTAATACAAACAGTTGGGAAATCGTGATTCAAAAGACAACCATAAATCACAAAGACAGCAATATGTAAAGAGGACCCAAAAAGCCAATGACTAGCATTGAAAAGAATAACACAATTCCATTCCTGCAAAGAGATATTAGAGTAGATATGGGATATCACAAACGAAAAATAAAGAAGGAAAATTGCAACCAATTGGTGTCAATAGATCTAAGAGCAAGCGTTGTAGCAATTTGCTTAGTCACATTAAGTCGATGAAGGATAATGACTTATAACCAATAGGTTGGCCAATAACCAAGTTATGCATATAGGATAAACCATTGATTAAATTTAAGCGACGAAGAATGATCTTCAAGATTTGCATGTTCCCATCATAGCATGAAGGGTGAAAACAACAAAAGAGAGGCCAACAAGAAAATCCATTCTGCAGAGAAGGAAAAGCCGACAAAAAAAAATTAATCTTCAGACAAGAGCAATAAAAGAACTTGACCAAAGCCCCAATCTCAAAAACATCCTACACAGAAAGAATCTCCTAGGTATAACATCCAGAAACAATCTGAATAAACTCCATCCAGGATAAAAAATAAAGTCTGAAAGAAACAACGATGCGAGATTTCACCCAAGCAAAGTAAAAGAAGCATATAAAGGTAACCAAGAAGTAATATCTAAGTTCTACACAATAATAGGTTTGCCATAAGGTGTAGGGAGGTCAGCAGCAGCCTGTAAGAAAACCTGCAAAAAGTAGCCATAGCAGGTGGAAGAAAAGAAGGAAGCCCCCCAAAATAAGATCCCACCAAAGAGACCCATCAGAATCAGAAAATTGATTTGAAAGAGAGTATGCTGAATGGGATCTAGATTCCAGTAAAGACAACAGCCAAGAAGATAAATATTAGTAAAAGGGCCAAAAATCCACTTCATGTAGAAGAATAAAGTAAAGGATAACTCCTAGAAATAATAGAGAAATGTCTGCTCCAATCTAGAGTTAAAAAGAATATCAACAATAGCCCAAGATCTAATAGAGGAGACAAGCATCATGTCAAAAGCCATCCAGCAGTCATTATCAAATAAAATCCAACAACAAGTAAATCATCAAAATAAATATTGCAACCAGCATAGTGGACAATAATACAATGCATAGAAACAACATAAATAACTAAGATGCTCCAAGCAGTAATATCTTTGAGAACCAGCAGATTGTAGAAGTTAATGAGAGTAGATAAACCCATCAAAATAAAAATCTCAATCCAGCAATGATTAAGCCTCCAAGGATTAGGAATGCAGCCAGCATTGGTATAAGAAACCCAAGTAGGATTGGGGTTATAAAACTAATAGCGGTGACACAAAGCTCAACATAATTCTATCGATTATCCAGTATGCATAGCTCAACAACCTTTATCAATGTAAATGCCAAAGTAGTGAGCCTCCAAATAAAGGAGGAGCTATTAAAACACCAAAGCATGACACAAAGATCCAGACACCAAGTTTTATCCATGTGAAGCATCCATAAAAGGCACAAAAAGGAACAGAAAACCAAAAGTAAAGAAGCATCTGAGATAAAAGATGAATGGGCGAGAAAACATAAAAATTTAGATTAAGTTTTGAGATAAGGAAACCCGTATCAGTTAACCACATAAGTGTTTGGGTAAGGGGTGTTGATCAAAGAAGATGATACCATTGGATCTAGCACCCAGTTGGCAAGGTTTAGAGTCAAGGTTAGGGTTTAAGGTTTCGGGTTTAAGGTTTAGGGATTTGGGTTTAGGGTTTAGCGTTTAGGGTTTAGGGTTATTTTAGGGTTTAGGGTTTAGCACTTTTTAGGGTTTAGAGTTTACGATTTAGGTTTAGGATTATGTTTATTTTTTACTTAGTTTTATTTTTATTTTCTTTTTTAGGTTTATGTATTATTATTATATTTAGGTTTTAGTTTAGGTTTTTTTTTTAGGTTTTGGTTTTAGGTTTTTATTTTAGGTTTATTTTTAGGTTTTTTCTTTAGTTTAGGCTTAGGTTTACTTTTAGTTTATTTTATTTTATTTAGTTTAGGGTTTAGGTTTAGTTTATTTTAGGTTTAAGTTTAAGTTTTATTTATTTTGGTTTAGTTTATCTTAGTTTAGGTTTATGTTTATTTTATTTTGTTTATTTTAGGTTAATTTTTTTTTAGTTTAGGATATAGGTTTTATTTTTAGGTTTATTTTTTAAGTTTAGGTTTTATTAAGTTATTATTTTATTTTATTTTAGGTTTATTTTATTTTTATTTTAAGTCTACTTTTTATTTTATTTAAGTTTTTTATTTTTTGTTTTTTATTTTATTTTCTTTTTAGGTTTAGGTTTAAGTTTAAGTTTTAGTTTAGGATTTTATTTTATTTGTATATATTATTTTATTTTGGTTTATGTTTTATTTATTTATTTTATTTTTAGGTTTTATTTAATTTAGGTTTAGGTTTTTAACATTTTAGGGTTTTGGGTTTTGGGTTTTAGGGTTTAGGGTTTAGGGATGTAGGTTGTAGGTTTAGTGTAAGTTTTAGAGTTTATGGTTTAGGGTTAGGTTTTTTAATTATTTAATTATTTTATTTAAATTAATTAAATTGGTAGGTTTAAGTTTATTTAGTTTATTTTTTAGTTTATTTTATCTTATTTTATTTTATTTATTTTAAGTTTATGTAAAGGTAAGAGAAAAAATCTAAGTACCCAACATCGATTGTTAGTTTTAGATTTTAAGATGAAAGGTTGTAAGAGAAAAATTAAACCAAATTATTGTCCTAGAATTAGATGGGGACACTTAAAGAACACAAATAAAAATATTTTTAAGAGTAAGCTACAAGAGATTAGAATTTGGGATGTTCATGAGGAAGCTAACATTATGTGGGAAAAAATAGCAAGTGAAATTAAGTAAGTTGCTAAAGATGTGCTTGGAGAATCAAAGGAAAAGCTTCTTTTAATAAGAATAGTTGGTGGTGGAGTCAGAGTGTGCAAGAAAAGATAAAAAATAAGAAGTATTGTTATAAAACTTGGTTTAGATATAAAAACTCGGAGAATTGGGAAAGATATAAAGTGGCCTGTAGAGATTCTAAGAAAGCAATATATGATGCAAAAAATTTAGCTTTTAGTGATTTATATAGATTAGATACTAAAGAAAGTGAAAGATGTATGTATAAGTTAGCCAACCAAAGAGATTGGAGAAGTAAAGAAATAGTTCAAGTGAGGTGTATTAAGGATGAAAATAATAAAATGCTTTTTTAGAAAAGGAAATTAAAAATAGGTGGATGAGGTACTTTGATAAACTTTTCAATGAAGGATCTGAAATGATTGATTTTAGCAACCTTAATACCCTAAAAAAATAGAATTTCATTTTATCATCATTAGTAAATCGAAGTTAGTGAAGCTTTAAAGAAAATGAAATGTGGAAATCATAGGACGGATAATATTCCAATAGAAGTGTGGAAATGTTTAGGAGATCAAGGAATTTCTTGGCTTACAAATCTTTTTTAATGTCATTTTAAAGACTAAAAGATGCGGATGAGTGGAGAAAGAGTTTGTTGGTTCTATATTTAAGAATAAGGTGATGCACAAGATTGTGCAAATTATAGAGAATTAAGTTAATGTGCCATACATTAAAATTATGGGAGAGAGTGAGCATAGGTTACGATGTGATCTGAAGTTTCTCAGTTTGGTTTCATGCTAGGTAGATCTACTATGGATGCTATACATTTGTTAAGGGGTTTGATGGAGAAGCATAGAGAAATGGAGGATCTACATATGATATTTATTGATTTAGAAAGCTTATGATAAAGTTTCAGAGATGTTCTTTGGAGAGTTCTAGAGCAGAAAGGAGTTAATATTGGTTATATTCAAGTCATTAAGATATGTATACTAGAATTACTTGTGTCCAAACACAAGGAGGATTGACAAAATATTTTCCTATTTAGTTGGATTACATCAGGATCAACATTAAGCCCTTATCTTTTTTACTTTAGTTATGGATGTTCTTTAGGCATTTACAAGAAGATGTACCTTGGTGTATGCTTTTTTCTTGATGACATTCTTCTTATTGACTAGAGGAGTCCAACGAAAGAATTATGGAGGTCAACTCTAAGGTTTTGTTTAAGTAGATCTAAAAGCGAATATATGGAGTGTAATTTTAGTTGTAGAAGTTCTAGTGGTAGTGTTGTGACATTAGGTGAACAAGTCATTAATAAGAGTGAGTGTTTGAGATATTTAGGCTCTATTGTTCAAAATGATGGTGAAATAGATGGAGATGTTATTAGTAGAATTCAAGTTGGATGGTTGAAGTGGAGGCATGCATTTTATGTGATAGAAAAGTTCCACTTAAACTTAAGGGAAAATTTTATAAGATGGTGGTAAGACTGATGACTTATGGTGCGAGAATGTTGGCCAATAAAAGAAAGCATAAGACTAAGTTAAGTGTTAGAGATGAGGATGCTGGTGGAGTGGCTTTACTCTTAGAGATAGAATGCAAAAGTATATTCAGGAAAAAGTTAAGTTAGTAGCTCCAGTGGTAGATAAGATTAGGGAGAGTCTCCTTAGATGGTTTGGCCACATAAGCGTTGATCATCGATTAGGAGAGTAGATGCATTAGATTTCCTTATGTTAAGAAAGGTAGAGGTAGACCTAAAAGACTTGGTTAAGATGTATAAAAATGATCTTAGTATACTTGATTTAAATGAGAATTTGACACATAATAGGATAGAGCCGAAGGATTCATGTCTCTTAGTGACCCACTAGTGGGATTAAGGCTTGTTGTTGTTATTGTTGTGGGTTTATGTATGGGTATAGGTTTAGGTTTTATTAATTTTAGTTTCAATTTAGGTATATTTTATTTTCATTTTAGGTTTAGGTTTTTTTTTTAGTTTAGGGTTTAAGTTTTATTTTTTATTTATTTTTATGTTTTATTTTAAGGTTTATATTTTAGGTTTAGGTTTTTATTTAATTTTAAATTTATTTTATTTTAGGTTTATTTTATTTTTATTTAATGTTTAATTTTTATATTATTTAGGATTTTTATTCTTAGGTTTATTTTATTTTTTAGTTCAGTTTAGGAGTTTATTTTTAAGTTTAGGGTTAGGCTATAGTTCAAGTTTTTATTTTATTTTATTTTTTATTTAATTTATGTTTATGTTTTTTATTTATTATTTGTTTAGGTTTAATTTAGTTTAGGTTTAGGTTTTTAGGTTTTTAGGGTTTAGGGCTTAAAGTTTAGGGTTTAGGTTTAGGGTTTAGGGATTTCAGTTAGCTTAGGGTTTAGGGTTTAGGCTTTTAGGGTTTAGGGTTTAGGGTTTAGGGTTTAGTGTTTAGTGTTTAGGCATTAGGGTTTAGGGTTTACTGTTTAGCATTTAGGGTTTAGGGTTAGCTTAGGGTTTAGTGTTAGTTTATTATTTAGGGTTTAAGTTTCAGGGTTTAAAGTTTAAGTTTCAGGGTTTAGGGTTTATGGTTTAGAGTTTAGGATTTGTTTAGGGTTTTGGGTTTAGGATTTAGGGTTAGGGTTAGGGTTTAGGGTTTAGGGTTTAGAATTTAGGGTTTAGTGTTTTGGGTTAGTTTAGGGTTTAGGGTTTATGGTTTTTAAGTGTTTATGGTTTTCGGTTTAGGGTTTAGGGTTAGTTTTAGGGTTTATGGTTTAGGGATTAGGGATTAGGGCTTTTTTTTAAATTAAGTTAACTGGTAGGTTTAGGTTTATTTAGTTTATTTAGTTTATTTTTAATTTATTTTAGTTTTTTATTTTTATTTAGGTTTATTTTTTATTTTTATTTAGTTTAGTTTATTTATTTTAGTTTAGGTTTTTTATTTTAGTTTATTTTTTATGTTTAGGTTTATGTTTATGCTTATTTTTTAGCTTTAATTTTATTTTTATTTTATTATTTCAGTTTAGGTTTTATTTTTTATTTTTATATTTAGGTTTAGGCATTTATTTTATTTTTTTAGGTTTTGGTTTTTGGTTTTTATTTTAGAATTATTTTTAAGTTTTATATTTTAGTTTAGGTTTAGGATTATTTTTATTTTATTGTATTATATTTAGTTTAGGGTTTGGGTTTAGTCTCCATTAGGTTTAGGTTTTATTTATTTATTTTTAGTTTATTTTAGTTTAGGTTTTAATTTATTTTATTTTGTCTATTTTAGGTTTTAGTTTCTTTTAGTTCAGGGTTTAGGTTTAACTTTTTTATTTATTTTTAGGACTTCCTTATAAGTTTATTTTTAAGGTATAAGTTTTTATTTAGTTTTTTTTAAATTTAATTTTAGGTATATTTTATTTTTATTTTAAATTTAATTTTTATTTTTTTAGTTTAGTTTAAGTTTTTATTTATTTATTTTATTTTTACATTTAGGTTTAGGTTCAAGTTTATGTTTAGGGTTAGGTTTTAGTTTAGGATTTTATCATATTTTGTTGTTTGTCTTATTTAGGTTTAGGTTTATTTATTTATTTTATTTTTAAGTTTTATTAAGTTTAAGTTTAGGTTCTTAGGTTTTTAGGGTTTTGGCTTTAGGGTTTAGGGTTTGGGGTTTTGGGTTTAAGGTTTAGGGTTATAGGTTTTAGGATTTAGGGTTTAGGTTTTAAGGTTTAGGGTTTTAGGGTTTAGGGTTTAGGGTTTAGGGTTTACGGTTTGAGGTTTAAGTTTTAGGGTTTTAAGTTTTAGTATTTAGGATTTATGGTTATAGGTTTAGGGTTCAGGGTTTAGGGTTAGGGTTAGTTTTAGGGTTAGGGTCTTTTTTCCTCTTTTTACTTCAAATTAAGCACATAGGTTTAAGTTTATTTAGTTAATTTAGTTTATTTTTTATTTATTTTACTTTATTTCATTTTTATTTTTAATTATGTTTAATTTCATTTTTATTTTGTTTAGTTTATTTATTTTGGGTTTATTTATTTTTGTTTTTTTTAGGTTTAGGTTTAGGTTTAGGTTCATTTTTTAGTTTAGTTTTATTTTTATTTTATTTCTTAGGTTTAGGTTTTTTTTTATTTTAAGTTTAGGTTTTATTTTTAAGTTTATTTTTTAAGTTTAGGTTTTTATTTAGTTTTTATTTTATTTTATTTTAGGTTTGTTTTATTTTTATTTTAAGTTTAGTTTTATTTTATTTATGTTTTTTTTTTAGTTTAGTTTAGGTTTATATTTACTTTATTTTAATTTATTTTTTAATTATTATTATTTTTTTAGGTTTACATTTAAGTTTAGGTTTTCATTTTATTTTATTTTATTTATTTTATTTTGGTTTTGGTTTTTTTATTTATTTTATTTTGAGGTATAGATTTTTTTCTTTTTAGGGTTTAGAGTTCAAAGTTTGTTGAGGGTTGAGGGTTGAGGGTTGAGGGTTTATTATTTAGGGTTTTAGGGTTTCAGGTTTAAGTTTTAGGGTTTAGGATTTAGGTTTTAGGTCTAGGGTTCAAGATTTAGTTTAGGGTTTATGGTTTTTAATTTTTTTTAATAGAGAACAAATTCAAATTCAACATTTCTTCTTTTCGATTTTGTCAATTACACCAAGTTTTCTAAGACATAGCGATGACATAGATAAAAAATGAGCACGAGAGAAAATCAAAACCTAAATAACTAGAACGTTGTAAAGACACATTTCCATATGGTCGGTCGAGCTCTTGGTTTCTCAGTTCCCATCGAGAACCCCACCTCTCGAGTAGTGGGATCCACCATCATATCCTCGATCTCTCTCTCTGCCACCCCAATTGTTTTAACCTTCGTTGCTCCTCCAGCCTTCATAACTACCACTACTTTTCACACCACCTCCATCACCACCACTATGATAATTATCACATTCACCATCGCCTCCATCGCCAGATCTAGAATGAGCCTGGTTGATGTTGATGTTCCTGCCATCAACATTCTGCCCATTCTTAAGGTTTGGGTTTATTAAGTTTTATGGTTTAGGTTTATTTTTAATTTATTTAGTCACTTTAGGTTTAGGTTCAGGGTTTGAGGTTTAGGGTTAGGGCTTATGGTAAAGGGTTTAGGGTCTAGGTTTTAAGTTTTTATGGTTTATGCTTTTAGGGTTTAGGATTTCAAGGTTTTGGGTTTTAGGGTTTAGGGTTTAAGGTTAGGGTTTAGGGTCTATGGTTTAGCATTTAGGTTTTAGGGTTTAGGGTTTTGAGGGTTTAGGGTTAGTTTAGGGTTAAGGGTTTAGCATTTTTTAGGGTTTAGTGTTTAGGGTTGTAAGTTAAGGGTTTAAGGTTTAGGGTTTGGGGTTTTTTCTTTAATTATGTAAACCAGTAGGTTTAGATTTATTTAGTTTATTTTTTATTTATTTTAGTTTATATTTTTTATTTTTGTTTAGGTTCAATTTTTACTTCTATTTAGTTTATCTTATTTATTTTAGGTTTATTTATTTTAATTTAGGTATTTTATTTTAATTTATTTTTTAGGTTTAGGTTCAGGTTTATGCTTATTTTTAGTTAATTTTTATTTTTATTTTATTTTATGAGGTTTAGGTTTCATTTTTTATTAATAGGTTTATGCTTGGGTTTTTATTTATTTTTTCAAGTTTAGGTTTTAGGTTTTTATTTTAGGTTTATTTTTAGGTTTAGGTTTACTTTATTGTAGGTTTAGGTTTAGGTTTTTATTTATTTTATATTAGTTCAATTTTTTATTATTTATTTATTTTATTTTTAGGTTTAGGTTTAAGTCCAAGTTTTAGTTTAGGTTTTGTTTTATTTTATTTATATTATTTTATTTAAGTTTTAGTTTATTTATTTATTTTATTTTTAGGTTTTATTTAGTTTAGGTTTAGGCTTTTAGGTTTTAGGGTTTAGGTTTTAGGGTTTAGGGTTTAGGGTTTAGGGTTTGGTGTTTAGGGTTTAGGGTTTAGGGTTTAGGGTTGTAGGTTTTAGGTTTAGAGTTTAGGGTTTAGGGTTTTAGATTTTAGGGTTTAGGTTTTAGGGTTTAGGGTTTAGGGTTTAGGGTTTAGGATTTAGGGTTTACGATTTAGGGTTTAGGGTTTTCATTGTTTATCATTTAGGGTTTAGGTTTTATGTCTAGTGTTCAGGTTTTAGTTTAGGGTTTAGTATTTTTTGTTTATTTTAACAAAGAAGAAATTCATATTCAACATTTCTTCTTTTCAATTTCATCAACCAAGTCACACACCAAGTTTTCTAAGAGACAAGCGATGACCAAGATAAAAAATGAGCATGCATTGAGCAAATCAAAAACCCTAGATAACTAGAACCGTCTCTACTGTAAAGACATAGTTCCATAAGTAGCAGATTAGATCAACCATTCTTCAGTTTCTCCAGATCCCATTAGAACCACTCTGACCTATCGAATAGCCGGATCCCCCATCATATCCCTGATCTCTCCCTCTGCCACCACCACGACTATAACCTCCGTCGTTCCTCCCACCTCCATAAGCACGACTGCTCCGACCACCACCTCCATATCCACACAGCCGATCCCCACCACCACTCGATAGCTACCTCAGCCTTCTCCTCCTTTGTCGGATCTAGGCGGTGTGGTTGATAGTGATGTTACTTTCATCAAGGTCCTGTCCATTCTTTTTAGATTTAGATTTAGGTTTATTAGGTTTTAGGATTATTTTTTAATATATTTAGTTACTTTAGGTTTAGGTTTAGGGATTAGGCTTTAGGGTTTAGGATTTAGGTTAAGGGCTTAGAGTTTAAGGTTTAGGGTTAGGGTTCAGGGTTTAGGGTATGGGGTTTATGGTTTTAGGGTTTATGCTTTTAGGGTTTAGGGATAAGGATTAAGGTTTAAGTTTATGTTTTATTTTTTATTTATTTTTAGGTTTTATTTTTAGGTTTATTTTTTAGGTTTAGGTTTTTATTTAGTTTATATTTTATTTTTAGAGGTTTATTTTTTTTTATTTTAGGTTTTGTATTTATTTTAGTTATGTTTTACTTTTTAGTTTAGTTTATGTTTTTATTTATTTATTTATTATTTGTTTAGTTTTTACTTTTTATTTTATTTTCTTTTTAGGCTTAGGTTTAGGTTAAGATTTTGATTTAGGTTTTAATTTATGTTTTTATTTTATTTTTATTTATTTAATTTTGTTTTAGGTTTTTTATTTATTTTATTTTTAGGTTTTATTTAGTTTAGATTTAGATTTTTCTCTTTTTAGGGTTTAGGTTTAAAGGTTAGTTTAGGGTTTCAAGTTTAGGGTTTAAGGTTTGGGGTTTAGAATTTAGGGTTTATGGTTTAGGTTTTAGGGTTTAAGGTTTTTTTTAATAAAGAACAAATTCAAATTCAATAATTCTTCTTTTCAATTTCATAAACTAATAGCACCCTAAGTTTTCTAAGACACAAGCAACGGCATAGATAAAAAATGAATGCCCATAGAGAAAATAAGAAACCCTAGGTAAGTATAATTATCTCTACTGTAAAGACACAGTTCCATAAGCAGTAGATCGGATCGATCATTCTTCAATTTGTCCTGTTCCCATTAAAACCAACCTCGCTTCTCGAGTAGTGGGATCCACCATCATATCCCAGATCTCTCCCTCCACTACCACCACAGCTGTAACCTCCATCACTCCTCCCACTTTCAAACCATAACTGCTCCGACAACCACCTCCATATCCATAAGCACCTCCAGATCCCCCACCACCACTACGATAATCGCTGCCTCAGCCTTCGCCTCCACTTCCAATTCTAGAATGAGCCTAGTTGATGGTGATGTTCTTACCATCATGGTTATGCCCATTCTTAGGGTTTAGGGTTAGTTTAGGGTTTAGGATTTTAGCTTTTTAGGGATTAAGGTCTCAGTTTAGGGTTTAAGGTTTAGGTTTTTTTTAAAAAAAAATTAAGTAAATCAATAGGTTTAGGTTTATTTAGTTTATTTTTTATTTATTTAACTTTATTTTTTTATATTTTTATTTAAGTTGATTTTTTATGTTTATTTAGTTTAGTTTATTTATTTAGGTTTATTTATTTTAATTTGGGTTTTTTGTTTTAGTTTATTTTTTAGGTTTAGGTTTAGGTTTATGTTTATTTTTTAGTTGAGTTTTATTTTTTTTTTTATTTTTAGGTTTAGGTTTAGGTTTTTATTTTATTTTTTTAGGTTAAGGTTTTAGGTTTTCATTTTAGGTTTATTTTAGGTTTAATTGTTTAGTTTAGGTTTAAGTTTATTTTTAGTTTATTTAATTTTATTTAGGGTTTAGGTTTACGTTTAGGTTTAAGATTAGGTTTATTTATTTTAGCTAAGTTTATTTTAGTTTAGGTTGATGTTTATGTTTATGTTTATTTTATTTTAGGTTTAGGTTTTTTTTACTTAGGGTTTAGGTTTATTTTATTTTAAATTTAGGTTTAGTTTTAGGTTTTAGCTTTTAGTTTAGTGTTTAGGTTTTAGGTTTAAGGTTTAGTTGATGGTTTATAGTTTAGGGTTTTAGGGTTTGGGGTTTAGGGTTTTGGGTTTAGTGTTTAATGTTTAGGGTTCAGGTTTTAGGGTTTTAGGGTTTAGGGTTGATGGTTAGGGTTTAGGGTTTTTAAAGTTAATGGTTTAGGGTTTAAGGTTTAGGTTTTAGGTATAGTTTAGGTTTTAGTTTAGGTTTTAAGGTTTAGGATTTTGTTTTTTTAAGTAGAGAACAAATTCAAATTCAACATTTCTTTATTTCGATTTCATCAACCAAGAAACACACCAAGTTTTGTAAGATACAAGTGATGATATAGATAAAAATTAAGCACGCATAGAGAAAATTGAAAACCCTATATTACTAGAATCATCTTTACTATAAAGACACAGTTCCTTAAGCAGTAGATCGGATCAATCGTTCTTCAATTTCTCCAGTTCCTATCAGAACCACCCTGGTCTCTCGAGTAGAATGATCCACCATCATATCCCCAATCTCTCCTGCCCCTCTTTTATACCTCTTAACCACCTTGCTTTCCACTACTGCTCTATATCGGCACCTCTAAATCCCCCAGCACCACTATAATAATCGCTGTCTCCGCCTTCTCCTCCATCCCTAGATCTAGACTGAGCTTGGTTGATAGTGATGTTCTTGCTGTCAAGGTTTAGGGTTTTGGTTAGGGTTTAGTGTTAGTTGAAGGTTTAGGGTTTTGGTTTAGGGTTTAGGGTTTATGGTTTACTATTTTAGGGTATAGGGTTTACGATTTTTAGGGTTTAGGGTTTAGTGTTTAGGGTTTAGGTTTTAGGTATAGGATTCTGATTTTAGTTTAGGGTTTAAGGTTTTTAGTTTTATTTTAGCAAATTGATTCAACATTTCTTTATTTTCATCAACCATGTAACACACCAAGTTTTCTAGACAAAGTGACATAAATAAAAATGAGCAGCAAATCAAAAACCTTAAATAACTAGAACCATCTCTAATGTGAAGACAATTTCATAACCAGTAGATCAAATTAGACGTTCTTCAGTTTCTCTAGTTCCCATCAGAACCACCCCGACCTCTCAAGCAGCGGGATCCACCATCATATCCCCGATCTCTCCCTCTGCCTCCACCATGGTTGTAACTTTCAACATTCTTCCCACCTCCATAACCACTAATGCTCCGACCACCACCTCCATATCCACCAGCACATCTAGATCCCCCACCACCACCTTTGCCTCAACTGCTAGATCTATAATGTGCTGGGTTGACAGTGATGTTCCTATCGTTAAGGTTCTGCCCATTCTTATGATTTAGGTTTAGGTTTAGGTTTATTTGGTTCTAGGGTTTAGGTTTATTTTTTAATTCATTTAGTTTCTTTAGTTTTAGGTTTAGGGTTTATGGTTTAGGGTTTAGGGTTAGGTTTAGGGTTTAAGGTTTAGGGTTTAGGGTGTAGGGTTTATGGTTTAAGGATTAGGGTTTAGGCTTTAGGGGTTTGGGTTTTAAGGTTTATGCTTTTTAGGTTTAAGGTTTAGGGTTTAGGGTTTAGATTTTAGGATTTATGGTTTAGGTTTTAGGGTTTATGCTTTTAGGGTTTAAGGGTTTGGGTTTAGGGTTTAGGGTTTAGGGTTGAGGTTTAGGGTTTAGGGTTTAGAGTTTATTAGGGTTTACAGTTGTATGTTATAGGCTTAGGGTTTATGGTTTAGGGTTTGTTTTAGGGTTTAGGGTTTAGGATTTAGGGTTTAGGGTTAAGGATTTAGGGTTTAAGATTTTTTTTAAATTAAGTAAACCGGTAGGTTTAGGTTTATTTAGTTTACTAAGTTTATTCTTTTTATTTTAGTTTATTTTATTTTTTATTTAGGTTTTTTTTGGTTTAGTTTATTTATTTTAGGTATACTTATTTTAGTTTAGGTTTTTTATTTTAGTTTATTTTTTAGGTTTAAGTTTTGGTTTTTATTTTATTTTTAGGTTTAGGTTTTAGGTTTTTATTTTAGGTTTTTTTTTAGGTTTTATTTGTTTGTTTAGGTTTAGATTTATTTTTAGTTTATTTTATTTTATTTAGTTTAAGGTTTAGGTTTCGTTTATTTTAGGTTTAGGTCTAGGTTTTATTTAGTTTAATTTAGTTTATTATAGTTTAGGTTTAGGTTTATTTTATTTTATTTATTGAAGGTTTAGGTTTTTTTTAGGTTTAGGGTTTAGGTTTCATTTTTTATTTACTTTTAGGTTTTTTTTTATGTTTACGTTTTTATTTTTATTTTATGTTAAGTTTTTATTTTATTTAGGTTTTTTAATTTTGAGTTTATTTTATTTGATTAGTTTAGTGTAGGTTTAGATTTATTTTATTTTAGTTTAGCTTTTTATTTCATTTTATTTTATTCTTAATTTTAGTTTAGGTGTAGGTTAAGGTTTTAGTTTAGGTTTTTATTTTGTTTATTTATTTTATTTTATTTTATTTAAGTTTAGATTTTATTTATATATTTTATTTTTAGGTTTTTAGGGTTTAGGTTTAGGTTTTTTAGGTTTAGGTGTGTGGGTAGGGTTTAGGGTTTGGGGTTTAGGGTTTAGGATTTAGGGCTGTAGGTTTTAGGGTTTAAGGATTAGGGTTTAGGGTTTAGGGTTTTACGGTTTAGAGTTTAGGGTTACTTTTATGGTTTTGGGTTAGGGTTTCTTTTAAAAAAAAAAAGAGAATTTAAAGTAAATTGGTAGGTTCAGGTTTATTTAGTTTATGATTTTTTATTTTAGTTTATTTTATTTTTTATTTTTATTTAGGTTTATTTTTATTTTATTTAGTTTAGTTTATTTGTTTTAGCTTTATTTATTTTAGTTTAGGGTTTTTATTTGTATTTATTTTTTAGGTTTAGGTTTAGTTTTAGGATTATTTTTTAGTTTAGTTTTATTTTTATTTTATTTAGGTGTTGGTTTATTTTTTATTGTTTAGTTTAGGTTTTTATTTTATTTTTTTAGGTTTAGGTTTTATGTTTTTATTTTAGGTTTATTTTTAAGTTTTGTTTTTGAGTTTAGTTTTAGGTTTATTTTTAGTTTATTCTATTTTATTTAGTTTAGGTTTAGGTTTGGTTTGTTTATTTTTGGTTTAGTTTAGGTTTTATTTATTTTGTGAGTTTAGGTTTATTTTATTTTGTTTATTTTAGGTTTTTTTTAAGTTTAAGGTTTAGGTTTTACTTTTTATTTTTTCTAGGTTTTATTTTTAGGTTTATCTTTTTATTTAGTTTTTATTTTATATTATTTTTAGGTTTATTCTAGTTTTTATTTTAATTAACTTTTTCTTTTAGTTTAACTTAGGTTTTTATTAATTTTATTCTATTTTAGTTTTTTTTAGGTTTAGCTTTAGCTTTAGCTTTAGCTTTAGGATTTAGTTTATATTTTTATTTTATTTTGTTTTATTTTATTTTGGTGTAAATTTTTTTTATTTATTTAATTTTAGGTTTTATTTATTTTAGGGTTAGGTTTTTAGCTTTTAGGTTTTAGGGTTTACAGTTTAGGGTTAGTGTTTGGCATTTAGGGTTTAGGGTTTAGGGTTTAGGGTTTAGGGTTTAGGGTTTAAGGATTAGGGTTTTAGGGTTTAAGGTTTAGGGTTTAGGTTTTAGGGTTTTAAGGCGCAAGGAGGCAGGGTAGAGTTTAGGGTGGGAGTTTGAAGGTTTGGTAGGTTGCTGGGTTTTATTGATTTTTTTAATATTTTATTTTAAATTAAGTCAAGTGATATGTTTAGGTTTATTTAATTTATTTTTTATTTATTTTAGTTTGTTTATTTTATTTTGATTTAAGTTTATTTTATTTTATTTAGTTTAGTTTAGGTTTTAATTT
Organism: Cymbidium sinense; assembly: GCA_021442155.1. Classification (NCBI taxonomy): domain Eukaryota; kingdom Viridiplantae; phylum Streptophyta; class Magnoliopsida; order Asparagales; family Orchidaceae; genus Cymbidium; species Cymbidium sinense. The sequence goes on along the minus strand of JAKCPB010001479.1, from coordinate 56,139 downwards.
TAGATTTTTTAGGTTTAGGTTTAGGTTTATTTTTTAGTTTATTTTATTTTATTTTAATTTGGTTTAGGTTTATTTTATTTTATGTTTAGGTTAAGGTTTTATTTTATTTTTTTTAGGTTTATGTTTTAGGTATTATTTATCATTTTATTTTAGTTTAGGTGTAGGTTATTTATTTTTTATCTAGGTTTAGGTTTAGGGTCAGCTAGGGTTTAGGGTTAGTTAGGTTTAGGGTTAGGTTTTAGGATTTGGTTTAGAGTTTAAGGTTAGTTTAGGGTTTAGGAGGTTTAGGTTGGGTTGTAGGGTTAGGTGTAGGGTTTTGGGTTTTGGGTTTTGGTTTTGGTTTTGGGTTTTAGGGTTTAGGGTTTAGGGTTGTAGGTTTAGGGTTTGGGTTTTGGGTTTTGGGTTTTTTTTTAAAAAAAATAATTAAGTAAACCAGCAAGTTTAGATTTATTTAATTTAGTTTATTTTATTATTTAAAATTTATTTAGTTTAGTTCATTTATTTTAGTTTTATTTATTTTAGCTTGGGTTTATTTCTTTTAGCTTATTTTTTTAGGTTTAGGAAAATCTTTAAGAATCTCTTAAAGAAACTTGACTTTCAATTAGTAGAGGATAACAGGCCGGAGGAAGTGGGCAAGAGCAATGATCTTAGTTATTGCCCCTACCACCGCATGTTAGGCCATGTCTTAAAGGATTGTATCACTTTTAAGGACTATCTTGAGCGTAGCTATAAGTTGGGAGCCATAGTTATCCCTAAGGAATACTTATTAGAACAACCATCCAGTTCTGTTAGAGTAATCCTTGGGGATACCTGCGATCCTCTTAAGACCAAAGAAGGTTAGGACATCTCCCTATCTCGAACCTCTAAGAATATCATTTCTAAAATCAAGAAGCATTGCTTATAGGTGCCTGAAGTAGCTCAAACCTCCAACAGCAAGGAAGGTTTGCTACTTGCAATGGATAACTCAGGGAGGGTGACAGCCCATTAGCAGCTGTAGCTCACCATACTTGCCTAGGATAGTCCAGTAGCATTGCCACCATCCGAGTCTAGTACTCCCTCCACCGTTCCAGCTACCACCTCTTGATAGCTCCTCTTATACCGGCAGGAGCATTGTATATGTGGATAAAGGCACTAAATCCCTTACTCCACTTACTTTACTTTATTTCTATCATGTACCTCCACCCAAAAAAATTTAATAAAGAAAGTTGATTCTACTTATATATTGTCTTCTTCTTATGCTCTTAATTTTATTCCTCTTGAAAGCTCTCTAAGTTTAAATAAAAATAACAGCCCTAGTAGTTTTGATCTTTTTCTTTCTAATTCAGAGTCGGATTATCCTTCTCTAAATCAATCGGGTTCACCTTTTGAAATTGACTTGGAGTCAACTGACTTTGAGGTTCCCATAGGAGAAGTTGTAGGTATGTCCGATGAGAAGGTAGAAATTTCCACAAGCTCACCATTCCAAGAAGTCGCTGAAGTCAACCTACATAGTAGCAAAGTTTTACCTCCTATGGTAGCACCTCAGGATAAGGGTAAGCAAGTCATTGGTTTCAACGAGCAAATAGCCCCTCCATAGGATGCTCCACCCATGGATATGCTTGTGGAGGATCATGCCAAAGTTCATTACAATGTCCTAGCTCACCTTAGAAAGTTTTCAGCTAAGTTAAGCATATACGATGCTCTTCTCTTATCCAAAGAGATGGGGGAATCTCTAATCAAGGTCTTACTTGATTTAGAGATATGCTTAGCTCTGCTGATCGCTACTAAAGAAGAGGCATGCCACTTGAAGGACATCTTACTAGTTACATTTAACGATGAAGACTTACTCCTAGGGACGACGGAGCACAACCGCCTCTTTACATTACAGTGGATGTTGGAAGTTGGAAGATACAGGCTATCCAGAGTTCTGGTTGACCAAGGTGTATCAGTCAACATTATGAGTCTAAGAACCCTTTCCTACTTGAGGATCAACATCTCCAAACACAAAAAAGAAATGATGATGTTGAGAGGATTCAATGAACAAGGCGAGAGGGTCTTGTGGTGTTTATTTTTGGATGTATGGAGGGTGCGGGGACTCCAAGCATATCATAGGGGGGTTTTTAAGGTGATCGGGTACAATTTAACATGAAAGATTGATTTCACTTGAAGTAGTTTAATTGATTTAAGAATTTTAATTTGTGTTTTCTTTTGTTTCATTTGATTACACTTAGCAACTAAGTGTTATAAAGAGAGGAAAAGTGGATTGCCCTCCTTCATCCCAACCATAAGTCACTTTCTAAAGTATATTAATTTGATTTAGTTCTCTTTAGTGAAAGACTTATTAAATTATTTAATTAATCCTAAGTTTAGGTTCACTTTAAATAATCGTATTCAAAATTGAAGGCATCTTAAGATTAAATTAATTGAATTACTACCACATGACATACATTAAATCATTCCTTTCCATCACATGTAACATGCATATGATTTAATCCTAAGTGTATTTATATATGCAACATATTTTTGCACACTTAAATGATGAATGTATGTGTATGTTTAGAATTTATATTTTATTTGATTGTATAATCTAAAGATTTTAATTTCAAAATTTATCCAAATTCTTATATAAAAAGGACATAAGAATGAAATTAAATAGGCATCTGTCGTTATTAATTCAGGGATGTGAGGTAATCAAATGACATCCTTTTCTTGGGATTTATGTATATTTACATAAACATAGGAAGTAAGCTCCAAATCATATGGCTAATTAATTCAACCACTTAGTTAATCATGAATGCATGCAATTTTAATGTAAAATGGGATGTTTTCACTAATCACATATACATATACATGTACAAAGATATAAACAAGTATGTGTATTATTGTTAAACTAGGAAGTAGAGGTAATTAAATGATCTTTGGGGCTAACTAAAGCCTTATTCCCGGGATGTCAGATTATACTTTCTTTTCTTGGACACACATGGATGTATACATAAATGAGAGGAAAAAACCATGCAAGATTGTATATTTTTTTTATTGAATCATTTATATATATGAATTAAAGCTCTATCCAAATTCTAATGTTAAAATACATAAGAATGAAATCAAATGCGTACATGTCATTATTAGGGAAGTGAGGTAATCAAATGACCTCCTTAGAGCTAGCTAAAATTCATGTTCAGGATGTCTTTATATACCCATTTATTTTAATCTTATATAAATCAATGCATGAATAGAGGAAAGAGAACTCAACATTCATACACTTAAGCTATAAGCACATGCATTTCTTAATTAGATGAATTAATTACCCTTACCTATGTCTAAGTAATTCTAAATAATTATGAAATGCATGGATGGAGAATAAACTTACAATGAACCTGGAAAAAAAACCTAATTCAATTATTTATGATTAGTTAATTATATTAAGAGACTTAATTAATTAATCTTATGGTTTTCCACACATGTGGTAAACCATAATGTCATTAAACTCCTTTAGGTTATTAAACACCTAAGATCTACCTCTGATTTAATTAATTAAGATGTGATTATGATTTCAATTTTAAAATGATTTAATTAATTTGTTAAATATTAATTAATTTCATTTTAAAATAGGGTGAAATGAATTTAGGGAAAGGGGTCCCAACCCTATTCCTTATTTCTCTTACTGTTAAACAATGATTAATAAACTTAATTAACCAATTTGTTATTGATCATGGGACTAATAAATCACTAATTAACTTAAAAGAGTAGCTAAGGTTTAATTAGTCAATTTTCCTAATTAAGTAATCAATAAATACCAAGAAAACCATGGGAGGTAGAGGCCATCCCATTAAATTAACCCACAAAATTTGGGATTAATTTCTTAAGTAATTAAGGAGTAATTAGCTAATAAATTTTATAATTAAACCTTTTTTATTAGTTAAGATCATTTTTAATTAATTCTCCTAAAATAATTTTAAAATGAGTATTTATTTGCATTTTTTATTTCCCTATGATTTTTTATGATTTTAAAAATTTTATCCATAAGAAATGATTAATTAAGCCTAATTAAAGCCTAATCCTATTGGCACCATGTGGCATCTTATTGCTTTCCATTATCGTAAGATTGCTACTTAAAACTTAATCGTACATGGTAGTGGTGCGTGCTTTTCGTACACCATCGATCTAAAATCAATGGCTATGATTAATCCCATACTTAATAAGATTAAATAAGATCAATCTAGCATAGCATGATGGTCATTAGATCATATGCGAAACAGTGTGTGATCTAATGTCAAGAGGGTGTGGGAGAATGGGGTCTGTCCACCATTGCTCACTTGATTTGAGCTTACCTAGCTTAGATCAACTGGGTTCCCACACCTTCACGACATCGATCGAAAGGGATCCAATGATCAAGATCACACGAGATGCAAGTTTTCTTCTAAAAGCTCCAACCCATTTTTCCTAAGATCGATTTTGCAAGCCCTCACGAGCTCAAGACCGGTGCTCAATGATTAGGAAGCTTCTAGTGGAGATGAAGATCTTTTGAGCAAGTGGATCAATTCCTCGATGTTCACTAAGGCCATGATCTAACAATTTGCGACTTTGATTGAAGTCCCACCTCGGCTCAGAAGCTTGGGAGATGATTTGTTCTTTGATGAGGCCTAGGAAGGTGCGTACAAAGTTAATTTGAGTTTGATGGAGAAATGGGAAGTTAGGTCAGAAATGGGGTGTCTATTTGGGCGAATAATGGCATTTTTTCAATCTAAGAATGAGCTTAGGAACTTAGGGAATGGCTCTAGCAGCTCAACATGGGTAGCTAGGGCTTTTAGGAATGATTTTTATGTGTGTTTAAGTGGAAATAAGGGTGTATACTTCATCTTGATGATGGTGGGATTGGGTTTGGCTTCTAGTGGTCATCACCATCTCGTGTTATGGAAGTTGGCTCGGCTTGGTTGGTTGAAGGTGTGGTGGGCGCAGAAGGAATCATGGGTGTCTATAGTTTCAAATGCTCCAATGGGGAGGGTGAGGTGATTTTACCTCCCATGGGTCATGGAAACCACCCCTCTAGGTTAGTGTCCTGGTGCCTAGGTGGACCATTGGGAGAGTACAAGTGGCCAAGGAATGGAAATAACCACTTACATGGGTGATTTATCTCATTTGATGCCATTGACCCATGGGTAGAATGATCATTTAGCATTGGATTTAAATTAAGTAGATTTAAAATGAGCCAAAAGTGGGTTAATCTAAATTTCAAGTCAATTAGAGTTGATTTGGTTAGGTTTGGCTCAATTTGACTCATTTAGGTCAAATTGGGTTAGGTTGGGTCAAGTTGACCAATTGGTCAAATTGGTCAAATCAAGGATGAGTTCATATGATCATTTGGGATGTTTTGGTTTAATTAGTTTGGTTTAGTTTGGCATAGATTTAATTTTGGCTCATTTAAATTCATTTGAGTCAAATGGGTTAAGTTGGCCAATTTGATCAAATTGGCCAAATTGGCTTGGGTTGGGTGTTGATTAGGTTTAGTAGACCAATTGAAGATGATTGTAGGCTTTGGTTTCAATTAATTTGGATTTGGTTTTGATTTAGGAAACTTGAACCTTTAGGTCAATTTGGACTAAGTAGGTCAATTAAATTCAATTGGGTCCAATCATGGCTTTAATCAAATTCAACAATCAATTTGGAATGAACTTGAGCCATTGTTTGTAATCAATTTGATTTATATTTTGATTTGACACAATTTAGTCTTTTAGGTTAATTTGGGTCAACTTGGGTCAAGAGGGCCAACTGGATTTGGTTTGACTCAATTGAAGGTCAAGTCATATTCAAACATTGATTTTGATTTTGCATGAATCATTGGTTTCAAATTTGGCTTGGGTTGCAATTTGACTAGTTTAGGTTCATATGGGTTAAGGGTTGACTTGTCAAATGACCAAGTTAACTTGGTTTGACCCAATTTGGGACAATTGATCAACCTGGGTGATCAAAATCATGATGGGAGGTTTTTTATGGGCTTGGGTAATCTAATTTGGGTAGGATTAGAACTTGGCTCAAATAGGACAAATTGGCCACTTTGGTCAAGTGGACCAATTGGGTTTAGTTGGCTTGATTTTAGGTTGAGTTTGATTTAGTTGAGTTTATATATGGATTTGGGATTTATATAAATTCAATTTCAATTGAGTTCAAATGGGTTTTGGTTCATTTGAACATTTCAAGTCAAAAGGGTTAAGTTGGGTGCGACTTGGGTTGATCTTGGTTTGGCTTGATGATTGTAGATTTCATTTATATTTATGAATATTATTGATGGTATGATTGATTCATGAGAAAATCAATTGAATTTGGGATTGGAATGAAGGAATTTTAAGTCCATGGAGTTGAGTCATGTGGCTTAGGTTTGGATTTTGATTTGGTTTGATTTAGTTTTGATAATTTAAATGTATATTTCATTTAAATTTGTTAAGATGATAAATAATATGATTGATTTGTGAGAAAAGCAATTGTGTTTGACTTGATTTGGATTAAGATTTGGCTAAGTCCATGGGATAGGTCATATGGCTTAGGAAGGGTTTTGATTTAATTTGATTTAGTTTAATTTAGTTTTGATCATTTGAATGTAGATTTGATTTATATTTAAGAATATGAATGAAGATATAAATTGATTATGATAAAATCAATTGATTTTTAATTGATTTGGATAAATTTGGCTAAGTCCATGGATAGGTCATATGGCTTAGAAGGGTTTCAAGTTTGGATTTGATCATGGGCTTCAATTATTTGGTTTTGGAATTTGGTTTGGATTTAAATTTGAATTTGATGTTTGAATTGAACTTGAGGTTTGGTTTGAGAAGGTGATAGATTGGATTTGGGTTGTAGGGTAGATGGATTATCCTAATCCTTAAGGCATAATTTAATCCAACTTAATTGTTAGAAGTGTCTTATGGTAGAAGTCTTAGTGTCTAGAAGACTCTAAGTCTAAGATGGGAAGATTGAATTGCACTCCAAAGTGAGGTCAATGGCCTTAGGCTCCATAGTGTTGCCCTTGGAGATAGATGATTGGAGAAGCCAAGTTTCACATGATAGACTTCGGATACATCTTTGAACACTTTGCTTGGGAGACCATGGAAACATGAGAACAACATAGTTCCATCCTATCTACATTAGTGTATGATGTTCGTGAGAGCTAGGATCATCTACTGTGTCAAAGGAAATCTCAAGCCATTTACAGTTCATGAGGTTGACATATATGAGGATGCGGCTTACTACCTCCCTCAAAATCAACAAGTCTATTCTCATGAACTTGGAAAAAATTTAAAAATAAAATAAAAAGAAAAAGGAAAATAAAAATAAAGAGAAAAAGAAAAAGAAAATAAAATAAAAAATGAAAAAGAAAATAAAAGGGAATGAAAATAGACTTGGAGGATGAAGTGGAGCCTGGCATTAGATTCCACCCATAGTTCATTACTCCATTCAATCATATGGGTAAGACAACTTGACCTCCACTAGGGAAGAGGCGGTTTAGAGAGGTCAGGGTGGAAAACCTCTTTATTGGCCACAATGAAGATATGTCCCTACGGGAGTACACTTCCATATAGACTTAGAATCTAGTTCATAGGATGAGTCTTATATGGTTAGCACCAACTCTTCTTAGTAGATTCCCTTGGAGGTGACACTTGAGCGGATAGCGATGAAGACGGACTCAAAGCAAAGCATAAGTGTATCCAAGTCTATATGTGAAATAATTAGGCATCGGTTGGGAACCCTTTCACTTTCTCTCAAAAGTTGAGGTTTGGTAGTTAAGGAAGCCCTTAAGTCATCCATAGGTGTGAAGACTCAGGTTCTTTCTAGAGCATCATCCTCAAGTCAAGAAGTTGATGTAGAACTTGAGGATGATTCATATAAGATTTAATAGAATTATCTTTTGATATGTACCTTGTGTTCATAATTTAGCAAAGAAAGGGTTAATCCCATATACTTGGCCAAACCACATGTCTGACTACTTTGAAAGAATATGGATGAACAAATGCAAAAACTCTTAATCAAGGCCGGGACTAGGATTGGGTATAGTGGGTCTAGTTGATGATGATGATTACTGCTTAGTCATCCCAAATCATTTGGAATCTGATATGTTCTTTTCAAATCATATTAACTCATATAAGAGTTATGCTTAGAAACTTTAGATGATCCAAATGATTTTGAAGTCAAAGATGCACCACCAATTTTTGAAGAAGGGATCAAGTTAGCCATCGATGAGCTCAAGAAAATCAACTTAGGCGTGAAGATCCGCCCACATACACAGTTCTTTGTTGAATGAAATTTAAACTAATGACTTAGTTAGGATATTGATTGAGTTTAAGAACTAATTTACATGGGGTTATGAAGAGATGCTTGGATTGGCTCCTGACGTAGTAGTACATAATCTAATAATAGAGCCTACTGCTAACCCGATCAAGAAACCTCCTAGATGCATGAGATTAGACATAGAATAATAAGTCATTTATGAAGTCAAAAAATTGATCGATGCTAGCTTCATCCAGGAAGAAAAATACACTACTTGTTAGTTAATCATCCCGTTAAGAAAAGAATGGTCAAATTCACATATGTGTGATTTTAGGATTTAAATAAGGCATGTCCAAAAGATGAAATTTCACTACCAATCTTGGAGCTGATAATGGACATTGCCTCATCTCATGTAGTCTTCTCTTTCATGGATGGCTCATCTGGATATAACCAAATAAAGATGGCCCCTGAAGATGAAAGAAACATTTCTTTTAGAACCCGATCAGAATCTATTACTATAAGGTCATGCCTTTCAGCCTTAAAAATGTTGGTGCTACATACCAGGGAGCTATGACTCGAATCATTGATGAACTCATTCTTCATCAAATCAAGTGCTATATCGATGATCTCATGGTCAAAACTATAGAAAAGGAAGATTATATATTTGACTTGAGTAGTTTTCAAATAGTTAAGATAATTTAACCTTAAAATGAACCCCTAAGTGTGCATTGGGTAGCAGGAAATTCCTTGGGTTTGTTGTCGACACAGAATAAAATCAATCTAGAAAATCAAGGAATATTAGAAATGCCACTCCCTAAAAGTTTAACTCAACTTAGATCATTCCAAGGGTGGTTGGCGTATCTAAGACACTTTATATCCAACCTATCAAGAAGATGTTAACCATTCTCAGCGCTTGTTAGAAAGGATGCCAAGTTCAAGTGGGATGATAAGTGTGAGCATTCCATTGAAGATATCAAGCATTACCTAATGATGCCACATGTTTTAGCATCCCCTATCCTAGGAAAGCTGCTCATACTTTACATTGTTGCATTAGATGACTTCTTTGGTGCTTTGTGGGCCCAAGCTAATGACGAAGGGAAGGAAAATGCACTATACTACCTCAGTCATTTTCTAATCGCTATTGTGGCTAATTATCCACCCATTATGAAGCATTTCATAGCTTTAATCTTTACATCCCAAAAGCTACTATCATTTGGCATGGTCCATGATCCTTGGTTTGACATTGCCTACCTCTTTGCGATGAAAGAACAAGCGTAGATTTCTTAACACACCCAACTTCTTCGACTCTCCACTTAGTGATGATATCCCTAATGAATAAATCATGAACTTAGGGGATGCTATCATTCACCACTGGGAGATGTACTTTGATGATGTAGCTTCTTCTCAAAGAGGAGAAGAACCATTATCTACTATTCTAGGAAAGGTAGGGGTAGGAATAGTTCTCTTTACTCTAGACTGTGATGTAATGAGATTCTCATATCATCTGTCTAATCCTTTCACAAAGAAAGAAGCTAAAAATGAGGCTTTGATTGCTAGTTTAGAGTTAGCCATTACACTAAGCATCTAGAACATCAACATCTTCAGGGATTCTCAGCTAGTTATCAACCAAATCGTTGGGTCTTAAAAGGTTATAAAGTTCAAGCTCCATCATTACCATAAGTACACTATGGAGTTGTTGGCCTAAATCTCATAGGTTACCATTTATAAGATTCTATGAGGAGAGAACACAGTAGCGTATGCTTTAGCCAAGCTTGCCAAGGAGTTGGGATGTTTGGAGGATGAGTCCATATTAATAAAGGTCCAAAATAGACAAGTCTTATCTTTTATTGATATTAAACTCATCAAAAAGTACACTTTGGAAGGGGAAGTTGCCATTGCCAAGTAGGACGAGGAGTTAGAATGGAGGCAACCATTCATGGATTAAATAAATAAAGGTAAACTACCTCAGGAGAAGTCTCAAGCCCATGAGATGAAGTAGAGAGCACTTTCCTATGCTCTTATGGATGGTTTCTTGTACCGGTGGTAATCATATGTGGTTATATTATTTAGACATGCACGAAGCCCGTAAGATCGTAATTTAGGTACACTTAGGATTATGTGGAGCCTATCAATCCAGTCTAAAGATAAAAGCCATAATCAAGAGACTAGGATACTACTGGTTGTCAATAATCAAAGATCACATGGATACGGCTAGGTGATACCACCAAAGTAAAATACACAGTGTGGTCCTACACCAACCACCCAATATTCTACATCCTACATTGGCCTGATGGCCATTCAAGTGTTGGGGTACCAACATAGTGGGTCTGATTGATCCTCTTTCTTCCAAGGGTCATCAGTTCATCTTAACTGCTGTTGACCACTTTTTGAAATGGGCGATGACAATTTTTCTCAGAGAGGTCACAGCTCAGCATGTGCTCCAGTTTTTAAGAAACCATATCTTATATAAGTTTGGAGTGCCTCGATGAATTATATCTGATAATGGTACTGCATTCAAGAACACTAAGATCAACAACTTTGCTCGAAGAAAGAGCATAGATTGGAGATATTCTACCATCAACTACCCTCAGGAAAATGGCTTAGCAGAAGCCTTTAATAAAACTCTCATCCAAAAACAAAAGAAGACACTCGGGGAAAGTTTTAACCCACTTGGGAAGGCCTTTTGCCATAGAGAAGGCATACCAAAAAGGATCTTATCTAGTTATCTGGGTCCAGTCCTTCCTCGAGGCTCCTCACTTAGTAGTCTCTCTAGGTCAGATAGCATCTGTCCTATTGACGATAGACTATCCCGATAATCAGTTCCTCTTAAAAAGTTGTAAGCCTACATGCTTTCTTTCTAGATTGATCATTGCACATCGACGGGCAGCTTAGGTTAGTTGGTTCTCACTATGCTGATAGATACACTACTCATGATGTTGGATACACCACTCATGCTGATAGATACACCTTAGGTTGGTTGGTTATCGAACCTTAGGATACACCACTCATGGCAAATGTAAGTCTACTATGCTTTCTACTTGAGTTGGCCACCGTACACATATAATTTTTCTTTTCTAGGGCTCAGGATAACGCTCCTAACAGCTCCAGCCCTGTGGGCACTATGTTCGGATCACGTCCTTTGCGACCCCATTTTGACACTACCCGGGTTACTATGGGATTGGACAGTTCTCTTTTCTTAGTAACCACCCTTGTGGTTGGAGAATCTTTCCTGTGGATGTGCATATTTTCCTTTGATCTAGTAAATCTGAGATAGGTTAAGGCTAACATAGCCCCTTCTCATTGTGGTCACTCATACACCAATAGGGTCCACACAAATAAAAATAAAATATATTTTCATTGGTGGATTAGGAGGATACCCCTAGTGGTACCTTTTCCCAAGCAGGTATCCTATCTTTAGGGTAGTGTCAGCAAAACTCCCTATAAGAATTGCTTGACTACTTTTGAGTTGATATAAGTCCCTAATGACATTCACTCAATAGTCGCCTCTAAGTCAGGTTTGATTTGTGGTTCTACCAATAGGTCACCTTAGCAGTTCCCTACTTTAGAAGATATAAGTCTGATATGCCTTTTTCCTAGCACAATCGTTGCACACAAAAAGGAAACCCCTTAGGTTGGCTAGCTCTACCCCATGGCCAATAGACTAATCCTTTGGATTTGTAAATTTGAGATAGGACAAGTCCAATATAGCCCCTTCTTAGTAGGTCCCTCGCACACCAACATGGTCCATAAATTAATTCTTTCAAATTTAACCGAGCTCACATCCCCAGCGGATATGCCCTCAATTCAAAATCAAACTAAACCAAACAAACCATATCAAATCACATGAAATTAAGATAAAATTAATCTTGATTACTTTTGAGTTGACATAAGTCCCCAGCGGCTAGGGGTGCAACCGAGTCAAGCCTACTCGAGAGCCGGCTTGAGCTCGACTTGAAATCCGGCTCATTTACTGTTCATTTAGAGTATCAAGCTCGAGCTCGAGCTTAAAGGTAGGCTCAATAGATTAAACAAGCTTGAACTTGAGTTAGCAAAAGCTCGGTTCATGTGTTCGTCGAGCCGCTTGGGGGGATATGAGAATATTAACCAGCAGAGCGATCATCGATTCAGCATTTCGCATTCTAGTATTCTACCTTAACTTATATCCGTTGCTCTCTACTAAGTACTGAGTGCCAACTCTGCCTTAATTCTGTAAGCTTCTCGAGTGTCACCTTGCCTCTCATCTCTCGCTGCTCGTCAATCACCTTCGCCACTTGGCCCGCTATCGAGTCTCGACTCTCTCCTTTCTCTCCTGCTCTGCAGCCTCTGCTTCTCAAGTTCTCAATTTGAGTTCCCTCATCTTCTTGGCTTCAAATTTTTTCTCACTTGATAGCAAGATCGACTTGATCTTGGTTGGCCAGGTTCATTTTCTTTATGCTCACAGCCGGTATTTCGATTTGATGATGCTTCCGATTAGGTGTGTGAAGCCATTCGAAATTAGGTTTTGTTGTTCTTTGGTTTTGATGTTCGGTTGTGAATCAACTTGTGATGTTCTTTTGGATTATGTGTTTAATGTGTAATGACAATGTTCAGTTGTGTAACTTGTGTTGATTATCCTCACTTATTTTGGGTTCAATAACTTCGATTCGATGTGCATCTTATCCTCTGTTGTTTATGGTTTTTCTGCTGGTTTATGGTTCAATTGTTATTCGGCTGGGTTGTTGGATGATGGTAAATATGTGTGAACTTTCCAAGAAATAGTTATTAAGTAGTTTTATCATTTATGGTCATTATCTCGGTTCTTCCAACTATTTTAGGTAGGATTTGTGATGGACTTCAGTCACCTAAAATCAGATGTTCTTTGGTTTTGATGTTCAGTTATGAATCAACTTGTGATGTTCTTTTGGATTGGGGTTTAATGAGTAATGGCTATGTTTGGTTGTGTAACTTGTGTTAATTATTTGGATTTGTTTATGTAACTTGTAGGTTATTGCTATTATTCAACAACGAAAATCAATTTTGTTTAGGGTTCAGTAACTTCGGTTCAATGTGCAGCTTAACCTCTATTATTTATGGTTGTTTTGATGGTTTATGGTTCAATTGCTGTTCAGATGGGTTATTGGATGATGGTATATATGTGTGAACTTTCATTTGTAGTAAGAAGTATTTATTAAGTAATTTTATCATTTCGATCATTATCTCTCGGTTCTTCCAACTATTTTAGGTAGGATTTGTGCTGGACTTCACCTAAAATTCATTATGACATACTTGGTGCCTTTTTTATAATACATGTTATGTTATGGAGTAGTTCATTATTCTTTTTTTTAATTCATTATGCTTTATAAATCGCTATGTCTGGTGGCAATGAAATGATTTTCTATGTTGGTAATTGGTTTCTATGTTGCAGTGAATTACAGAATTATTGGATAGAAGACAGAGTAGTAGTTTTTTATTATTAGAAAGTGCAAATATACAGTGAGCAATTTGGTATTTTTGAGTTTTTTAATATTTTATAAATTAGTTATCTTCTTCATTCATTATATTGTAATTTATCATTTTTTTTGTTTTAGATTTAAAAATGGCAACACCACCACTTGGAGAGGATGTGTTAGTGGATGTAAGCGGATAACCAGGGTGTCCAAATTGATATTGAGGAATGTAAGAATGTAGATGATAATATTGAGGGGAGAATGAAATTATTAATGATTTGGTTGACAAGGGTGATGATATATGATCTTGAAAATCCAATTGAATTAAGAAAAGAAAGAAAACATCACGTGTTTGGGAGGAGTTTAAAGAAGTTGTTCTTCCGGATGGCGGAAAAAAAGAGAATGTATTCATTGCAAGAAAAGCTATAGGTAATACAAACCAACAATTTAGAGGCAAAAATGAGTGAGTACACATTGACGAAAGAAAAATTTTACAGTTTCAGCCAAAAGATTTTGATAATTCATTAGAAATAAATCAGGAGAGATTAACTTCGATAACTTTTAAGTTTGATCAAACTAAAGTTAGAGAGATGGTTGCTCATTATATTTTGATTAATGAAAAACCCTTCTCGATTGTGGAAGAATTTGGATTTAATCTTATTTTGAAGTCCATGTCACCATACTTCTCTAAATTCTTTAGGATAATTGCTCGTGGTGATGTGATGCTAGTATATGAAAAGGAAAAAAGAAAATTAAAGCATTCATTGAGTAGTATAAATAGAGTGAGTTTTACTACTGACATTTGGAAATCAAAGAATCAACGGATATCTTATATGGCTGTCACTGCACATTATGTAGACACAAACTGGAAATTGCAAAAAAGAGTTCTTAGTTTTTTACATTTACCACCTCCACATACGGCCTCCGAAATTGTTGACACATTCTATAAGGCCCTAACTGAGTGGGGTCTTGAAAATAAAATTTTTACGATATCAGTTGATAATGCATCAAATAATGATAAGGCTATCAAGTTATTAAAAGATGGTTTTTGGATAAGGAAAAATTACTCTTTGGGGGAAGACTATTCCATGTACGTTGTTGTGCACATATTTTAAATTTAATGGTGAAAGATGGGGTCAAATGTATAAAATTTGTTGTTGAGAAAATCCATGACACAGTTAATTTTATCAATGCTTCTGAAGGTAGACTAATGAAATTTGCTGATGTTGTTCAACAGTTACAACTACCAATAAGAAAGCTTATCATGGATTGCCCAACACGTTGGAATTCTACATACAATATGCTGGTAGTTGCACTTCAACTAAAAGAAGCTTTCTTTTCATACAGTGAGAGGGAGATTACATATTGTTATTGCCATATAGAAGATGAATGGAATAAAATAGAAAAGGTTTGTGATATTCTTGATTTTTTTAATGAGACAACTAATATCATTTGACCTAATACCTAACATCTAATTTATTTCTCTCACAAATTTGCACTATAAAAGTAATCAATGATGGTGCACTATCTTTGATGACTTCAGCGCATGACCTACAAAATGAAAGAAAAATTTGAAAAATATTGGGGCGAATGCAACCTTCTGATGGCATTTGGTGCAATTATGGACCCACGAATGAAATTTGTTGTCATTAAGTTTGCTTACCCTATGATCTATGAAGGAGATGAAAGCAATGATAATATTACATATGTTCATATTTTACTATATGAATTATATGAAGAATATGTTGAATACCTTGAAGTGTAAACGATACTACAAGTAGTGGGACATTTAGGTGGTGAAAGTAGCAGTAGCAAGCAGCCCGTGGATACTCTTGCACAAAAATATAGTGGTTGGCATGATTTTACTGCTTATCTATCAGATAAATCAACTAGAAGCCCCACCAAGTCAGATCTAGATAACTACCTTGAAGATGGGTTAGAGATAATTCCAGAAGGTCGTAGTTTTGATGTGATTGCTTGGTGGAAAAACATGCATCTTAAATATCGCATACTCTCAAAAATGGCTGTTGATATTTTATCTATTCCAATTAGCACAGTTGCTTCTGAGTTAACCATTAGCATAGGAGAGAGAGTTATTGATACTTATCGCTCAAAGCTTGGAGTTGAAACTGTTCAAGCTCTCATATGTGGGTCTAATTGGATTCGTTCTCATTACGGCTTGAAAGGGAGAATTAAGGTATTTATTTACCATCCAATTATTTTTTTAGTATAATTTTTTTTAATGATATTAATAGTATACTATATTGAATATTTATTAGGAAGAGTATGAAGATGAAGAGATTGAGATACCCTAGGTCCTCTGATTAAGTAAAGGAAATGTTGATGAATATGAAGAGCTGGCTTTACATGTTTTTTAAATAGACTTTATGTGGTTTATATTTGACATTTAAACTCTTTATAATTTTCATACTTGCAATTCTTTGTTTAGTAGACATTTTAAAATGTTATGATTGTACTAAATATTAATCTATACAAAAGATATAAATTTTGGAAATAGTAGAGGGAAATTGATGATGATAGCTATGATGCTATTGATTTTGAAATCAAAAATTTATAAAGTTGCTCATACATTCTTTGGATGTTGGTAGCTGCTTTATTGTAGTTGCTCATCTATTGGATGTTGGTAGCTAAGTAGATACTTTACGAGTTGCTCATATATTCCTTGGATGTTGGTAGTTGCTTTAACATAGTTGCTCATCTCTTGGATGTGTCCGGTAGCTACTTTTGAAAATTTTGAGCTTGAATCAATGCCTCTAGTTGTCTTCTTTGTCTCTTTGCCTTATGGTTATGATTATATGCTTTATTAGAGTAGGTGGAATTGAAGCACTTGTTGAGCAAGCATTAGTGGACTCTAAATGACTTCTTTGTCTCGCTTTTTTCCTTATGGTATTGGATGCTTACCTGCTTTATTTTTTTTTTGTAATTATGTTGCTTTCTTAATTCATATTGATGGTTGGTTGATTATATGTTTTTTTTGGAGTAGGTGGAATTGAAGCACTTGTTGAGCAAGCATTAGTGGACTCTAAATGACTTCTTTATCTCGGTTTTTTCCTTATGGTGTTTGGATGCTTACTATTTTTCCTATAATTACTTTGTTGGATCTATTGCAATCGATTGTAATGCTTAATGTTTTTCCTATAATTATGTCTCAGTTTTTGCCTTATGTCTCGATTTTGGCCTAATGGTGGTTGGCTGCTACTTGTTTTCCTGTAATTATCTTTCTCTTATCAATGCATGATAAGGAAGAATGAGAAAAATTGTTATATTGCGTTTATATTGTTTTAGTTTTTAATTGTTGAATTTTTCAGTCAGAGGTGAAACAATGGCTCATGGAAGGAAATTTTATTGGCCATTTCAATTTTTAGAGGTGCTTAGCCTATTCTTCACAAATTCTTTCCATCAACTTCTATCTAGGCTACTGTAGGTCCCCATCTTCTCTTCCCTAATCCTTCAAAGCTAGTTTTATCTATCAGTTTAATGGATTTATTTTATACCTTTTGTTGTTCACGTTCAAACCACCTAAATTATTTTCAGCAACCTTTTTTCCAATAGATGCTATTCTATTCATCATTCTAATAAAATCTTAGCTTGATTTATACTTTATAGTTCTCCATGCATTCATCTCACCATTTTCATTTCACTGAATTTAGTAGCATAATTATTTGAAAGAAACATACGTATTTTATGAATGTTGTCTATGTTCCCATTCTTTTACACATGCCATATTGTTGTTTTTGTAATAATGCTAATTGTGATGTAGTTGATATTGGTCATTTTAATGGAATATGTTTGCTTCAGCTTGGGTTTAGTTTGAACATTGATTGAACACCTTATTTCGATCTCATTTCTTGTTATCTATTCTTATCATAGATGTTAATTTTGCTGCATGCTGACTATATTTGTTGAACCTTTTTCTACATCGCATGATGTGGAGATTGCTATTTTTAATGTTACATATTATGTTTTAGATTATTTGATTGCTTGAATAATTCACCCCTTACTGTAGTATTTGTTGTTTCCCTCTTTATCTTCTTTTAGTAATAATTCACCCCTTCCTTATCAGATGATGGACTTGGATGATGGGCTACACGAGGTATGCTGGCTGTGATGGCAATGATGTTTCCCTCTCTATCTTCTTTTAGCTGGTAGCACTATATGTAATTTTAACCCTTCTTAAGTTTGGATGCTTACATAATGTTGTTCTTTAAGATGATTATAATTTATAACCGAGCTGAGCCTTTTCTTAACTTTATCCATTTTATTTTCTCCTATTCTTTATTCTTACTTAATTATGCCCTTCCTTCCTTTGGTATGTTGTAGAATATTTTATGATTGGGTAATTGCCTCGCTTTAAGATGCTTATAATTTTATTTTCTCTTAGTCTTTATTTTTTGATTAGGTGGTTGGATGCTCGAAGAGTACAAGTAGGAGCTTTGGATTACTTCTCCATTAAAGACTCTAACATACTGCGGCATGGATCAATAGAAGATGTTGATTTTAATTTAATTCTATGTTTTCCTTTTAAAATATGAGAGATTGAATGTTTAATCAGAACTTATATGTACCTCTCTTGAGCATTTAATTTTTTCTTTCAATATTTTTGTAATTTTTTTTAATTTCTTTTCATTACAAAAAAAATTTACAAAACCTCTAGTACTAAAAAACAGATACATTTTTCTGCATTTAATTTTTTGTGGTTTACATTTTTTTTGTAATTTATAATTTCATATATTTGTAATAAAAAATATCTCAAAAGATTCAAATTAATTTAATAAATATTTTAATTTTTTTTAATTGCTCTTTAAACTTTTTTGCTGCTCTTTTTTAATGAAATTATTTTCAAAACAAGCCTATAAACGAGCCTAAATCGAGCTAACGTTAAGCTCGAGAGCTTCTAAATGAGCCCATTAATTGAAGCTCGACCTTAATTTTATGTACACAAGTTGTTCGAGCTTAGTTTATGTCGAGTTTGAGCTCGAGCTCGAGCTCATTAAGAAGTCAGCTCAGGCTTGAGCTCAACTTGACTCGGTTGCACCCATACCAGCGGCATTCACTTAGTAGTCGCCTTACGTCAGGTTCGATTTGTTGTGCATCCAACAGGCCATCATAGCAGTTGTTCCTTGCTTTGGAATATGTAATTTTGCTAAGCCTTCTTCCTAGCACGACCATTGCACACTGAAAGACAACCCCTTTGGTTGGCTAGCTCTACCCCATAGTCAGTAGACTATCCCTTTGGATTTATAAACCTAAGGTAGGTTAAGGATGATATAGCCCCTTCTCAGCGGGTCCATCACACACCAACATGGTCCATACATTAACTCAAATTAAATTAAACCCAATTTAATTTACCTTAGTGGAGTTAAATCACACCCTTCTTCCTAGTGGAGCGTGAAATCATAAATAAATAGGTCAAATAAAAAAATCAAATTCAAAACCAACCTCCCTGGTGGAGCCAAATTAAACAAACTCCTCTAGTAGAGTCTAAATCAAAGAAATCCAACCAAACTCATATCCCTAGCAGATACATCCTCAAGCAAATCTATGAAATCAAACTCAAATCCCAATCCTTAGTAGATAGCCTGAACCTACTTCCCTAGTGGAAGGTTCATATACCCGATCCCTACTGGACTCGAGCCCATATAAGTAGCAGACATGCCTCCACATCAATTAAAATAAAACAAATTAAAGTCAATTTGATCTTAATCCCTGGTGGATTATAGATTCTTATCCCTAGCAGATCTTCTTTCCATAAATCATATAATCAAATCAAATTCAAACCTTATCCCTAGCAAATATTCTTCTTCTATTCCCTCGACATAGATCCCTCACATGTCATGTTCAATCCCCTAGTGGATCTCCCTCCATGTCCTTCACATAGAATTCTCATCAAATCTTATTTTTTCTCTTATGCACACCTTTAATACTTCAACCAAAAGCCTAACATTATATTCATTCAAATTACATCATCTTAACATTGTAATAAACATTTTATGATTTGTGATGGTGCAAGCTCAAACTAACTATACAATATCATGCTAAACATTTTAAAGTGTAAATTAACACACTATATTATATTATAATATATGATTTTATATTATAATTTGTTATAATATAATATATTTTCTAACATTACTCATTAAAATCACTTAAAAGGAACAAAAAACAAAATTTTCTCAAACTTAATATTTTGGTGTTGCTTCTTGGTGTTTGCGATGAATTTGGACAAATTCTTCCATCTTAACCTTCAAATTAATATTTTTTGTGAGTTTTAAACTAATGTATTATAACAAAAGTAAATTATACTAAAATATACAATAATATTTAGTAACACAACGCCACATTCATATAAATGTGATCTTATATTGTTATGTACATTATATTTTAATATGCTTTCATATAATATATTATCTTACATTACACCTTAAAATCAATCACTTAAAACAAAAAAATTTTAAAATTAGGTTAGAAAATGAACATTTATTTTGAATGCAGATTTCCATTCTTTTGATTAAATGACACACCATAGCACAACCCCAATGATGTTCCATAAAGCTTACCTTAATTTTGGAAAAATCCCATAATCTCAGTCTACAAATCAATATTTTTATGAATTATACTAGTACAAACTCTACTACATCATACTATAACAAATTAAAATATGCTAAACAGCATGTAGTAATACACAATAGTATGCTGTAATGCATGATGCTACACTATGTTACGACATCCTATATAATAATACACTATAACATATTACATTATATTATATTGATATCACATGACAAAGGATTTCTTAAGATAAAAAATTATAAAATTTGACTAAACAATAAAAAACTATATATTTTAGTTGTATCACTTGCATATTTTAAGTTGAAATAATATATTATGATGCCATGCACTACCTATTATGAATTTGGCCAAATTCCACCATTTTAAAGTCTAAATCAACATTTTTATAAATAATGCTAGTTTAGACTCAACTACATGATTGTAAAATACTAAAAGAATCTAAAATGTACAAAACAATATATTATGATATATGAATTTATACTATGCTACAACATATAATATTTATTTTGAACATAAAATCTTACTTTTAGACTACAAGTGGTGTAGCACACCTTTGGTACTACAACCTAATTCCCACTTCAAATTTAACAAATTTCATCATCTGATTTATTAAATCAATATTTTTGATTTATATTAATATAGACTATAGCACAATACCATAATATACTAAAACATTTCAAAACATCATATAACATCCAAAGAACATCACTACATGCTCAAATATATGATGCTACATTACACTATAATATATGGTAAAATAATATGATTTAGGGTTAGAATTTAGGGTATTCAAATCTCTAACAATGAAGGGAAAGTCTCTTGAAGAAATTTTCTTTAGCCACCATAACTATGTTAGGATTAGGTCATTCTTTAGGTCTACTCCTAATGACATATTTATTCAAGGTTTAGGGTTTAGGGTTAAGATTTAGGATTAGGTTTAGGGTTTAGAATTTAGGGTTTAAGGTTAGTTTATGATTTAGGGTGGGGTTTAGGGTTTAGGGTTTAGATTTGGGTTTAGGGTGGGTTGGTTTATGTTTAGGTATGGGTTAGGGTTAGGGTTTAGGGCTTTTAGGGTTTTGGGTCATAATGTTTAGGGTATAGGGTTTAGGGTTTAGGGTTTAGGGCTTTTAGGGTTTAGGGTTTATGATTTTAGTTTTTGGTTTAGGATTTAGTATTTAGGGTTTAGGGTTTATAGTTTAAAGTTTTTTTAATAGAGAAAAATTCAAATTCAACATTTATTCTTTTTGATTTCGTCAACCTAGTAGCACCCCAAGTTTTCTAAGAGACAAGCATTGGCATAGATCAAAAATGTTCACCCATAGAGCAAATCCAAAACCTTAGATAAGTAGAACCATCTCTATTATAAAGACAGTTCCATAAGCACCTGATCGGATCAATCGTTCTTCAGTTTCTCCAGTTCTCATCAGAACCACCCCCACCTCTCGAGTAGCGAGATCCACCATCATATCCCCAATCTCTCCCTCTGCCACCACTACGGTTGTAACCTCTGTCGACCTTCCCGCCCATAACCACCATTGCTCCGACCACCACCTCCATATCCACCACCACCTCCAGATTCCCCACCAACACTATGATAACCACCTCCTCCGCCTTTGCCTCCACTATCAGATCTAGACTGAGCCAAGTTGATGGTAATGTCCCTTCCATCAAGGCTTTGTCTATTATTAGAGCTCAGGGTTTATAGTTAGTTTAGGGATTAGGGTTTAGGGTTTAGGGTTTGGGGTTTAGGGTTTTGGGTTGTAGGTTTTATAGTTTAGGTTTATGGATTTAGGGATTTAGGGTTTAGGGTTTAGGATTTTGGGATTTAGGGTTTATGGTTTATGGTTTAGGATTTAGGGTTTAGGGTTTACGATTTTAGGGTTTAGGCTTTAGGGTTAGGGTTGTAGGTTTAGAATTAGTTTTAGGGTTGTAGGTTTAGATTTTAGGGTTTAGGATTTAGGGTTTAGGATTTTAATGTGGCATGTTTATGTTTATTTAGTTTATTTAGTTTATTTTATTTATTTATTTATTTTATTTTTATTTAGGTTTATTTTTTATATTTATTTAGTTTAGTTTATTTATTTTAGTTATTTTTTAGGTTTAGGTTTATTTTAGTTTTTTATTCTTATTTTATTTTTTTGGTTTATTTTTATTTTATTTATAAGTTCACGTTTAGGTTTTATTTTATTTTTTTAAGGTTTAGGTTTAGGTTTTATTTTAAGTTTATTTTAGGTTTTATTAGTTTAGGTTTAGTTTGTTTATTTTATTTAGTTTTATGTTTAGGTTTAGTTTATTTTAGGTTATTGTAGGTTTAGTTTATTTATTTTAGTTTAGGTTTAAGTTTATTTGATTTGATTTTTTTTTATTTTAGTTTAGGGTTTAAGTTTTATTTTTTATTTATTTTTAGGTTTAGGTTTTTATTTAGTTTCTATTTTATTTTATTTTAGGTTTATTTTATTTTTATTTTAGGATTTGTTTTTATTTTATTTAGGTTTTATATTTTTTTAGTTTAGTTTAGGTTTTATTTCTTTTATTTTAGTTTATTTTTATTTTATTTTATCTTTTAGGTTTAGTGTAGGTTTTAGTTTATGCTTTTATTTTATTTTATTATGGTTTAGGTTTTATTTATTTTATTTTTAAGTTTTATTTAGTTTAGGTTTAGGTTTTTAGTTTTTTAAGGTTTAGGGTTTAGGATAGTTTATGATTTAGGGTTTAGGCTTTAGGGTTTGGGGTTTCAGGTTTAAGGTTTAGGGTTTAGAGGGTTTAAGTTTTAGTTTAGGGTTTAGGGTTTAAGGTTTTTTTTAACATAGAACAAATTTAGATTCAATGTTTCTTCTTTTTGATTTCATCAACCAAGTAGCACCCCAAGTTTTCTTAGACACAAGCAATGACATAGAACAAAAATGAGCACCCATAGAGCAAATCAAAAACCTTAGATAAATAGATCTGTCTCTATAATAAAGACACAATTTCATAAGTAGCAGATCAGATCAGACGTTCTTTAGTTTTTCCAGTTTCCATCAGAACCACCCTGGCCTTTTACGTAGCGTGATCCACCATCATATCCCTGATCTCTCCCTCCGCCACCACCATGACTGTAACCTTCATCGCTCCTCCTACCTCCATAACTACCACTACTCGGACCACCACCTCCATATCCACCAACAACTCGAGATCCACCACCGCCACTATGATAATCGCCACCTTCGCCTTTACCTCCACTGCTAGATCTAGACTGAGCCTAGTTGACGATGATATTCCTGCCATCAAGGTTCTGCCCATTCTTAGGTTTTAGGTTTAATTTAGGTTTTAGGTTAGTTTTGGGTTTAGGTTACTTTAGGATTTATGGTTTGTGGGTTTAGGTTTGGGGGTTGTGGTTTAGGGTTTAGATTTAGTTTTATGGTTTAGTTTAGAGCAGGGTTTGGGTTATGATTTGGAGTTTAGTGTTTAGAGTTTAGGTTTGGGTTTGGGTTTAGGTTTAGGGATTGGGGTTTAGTTTTGTTTATTAGAGTTTTGGGTTTGCTTGGGTTTGTGGTTTGTGGGTTTAGGGTTTGTGGGTTTGGGTATTTAAGTTTAGTTTAGGGCTCAGTGGATCAGGTTGTAGGGTTTAGGAGGATCAGTTTGGGAGTTTATTCAGGTTTAGGAGTTTAGATTTTATTTTAATTAATCAAATAGAGTTTATTTAGTTTATTTATTATGATTATTTATTTTATTTTATTTAAGTTTTATTTGCTTAGTTTATTTATTTTATTTATGTTATATTTTATTATAGTTTATCTTAGGTTTATATTTTAGTTGAGTTTATTTTATTATATTTAAGGTTTATTTATTTTATTTAGGTTTAGGTTTAGGTTTTTATTTTAGCTTAGGTGTTATTTTAGGTTTATTTTAGGTTTTATTTTTAATTTAGGTTTAGGTATTATTTTATTTTATTTTATTTATTTAATAGGTTTAGGTTTATTAGTTTAATTTATTTTAGATTTAGGTTTTATTTATTTTAAGTTTATTTTACTTTAGGTTTTTTATTTTATTTATTTATTTTTTTTTTTTATTTAGGTTTTTTTTTTAGTTTAGGGTTTTTATTTTATTAATTTTAGGTTTATTTTTAGTTTTCTTTATTTTTTATTTAGTTATTTTATTTTAGGTTTTATTCTAGTTTTTTTGGTTTATTCAGTAGGTTTAGGGTTAGTTTTAGGGTTTATTATTAAGGTTTAAGGTTTTAGATTTAGGGTTTAAAGTTTAGGGTTTAAGGTTTCAGTTTTTTTCCTTTAAATTAAGTAAACCAGTGGGTTTACTTTTTTCTTTTAGTTTATTTAATTTATTTATTTATTTTATTTTACTTTATTTTATTTGTTTATTATTCTTTAGATTTATTTTTTATTTTATTTATTTTATTTATTTTATTTTTTAGGTTTATTTATTTTAGTTTAGGTTTTCTATTTTAGTTTATTTTTAAGTTTAGGTTTAGTTTATGTTTATTTTTTAGTTTAGTTTTATTTTTATTTTATTTTTTAGGTGTAAGTTTTATTTTTTATTTTTAGGTTTATGTTTAGATTTTTATTTTATTTTCTTATGATTAGGTTTTAGGTTTCTATTTTAGGTTTATTTTTAGTGTAGGTTTAAGTTTATTTTTTACTTTATTTTATTTTATTTAGTTTAGGTTTAGTTTATTTTAGGATTAGGTTTAAGTTTTGTTTATTTTAGTTTAGGTTTAATTTTTTCTTTTTTATTTTATTTTATTGTTTGGTTATTTTAGTTTTTTTTTTTATTTATTTTAACTTTATTTTAGGTTTATTTTTTGGTTTAGGTTTATATTTAGTTTTATTTTATTTTATTTTAAGTTTTAATATTTTATGTTTATTTATATTTTATTTATATTTATTCTATTTTTATTTTATATTTTTTAGGTTTAGGTTTTAGTTTAGGTTATTATTTTATTTATTATTATATTATTTAGGTTTAGTTTATTTATTTATTTTATTTTTAGGTATTATAGTTTAGTCAGGATTTTAGGTTTTAGTGTTTATTGTCAGGGTTTAGAGGGTTTAGGATTAGTTTAGTGTGGCCCAGTGGTTATTTGGGAGGTTGGGGTTTAGGTTAGTTTAGGTTTAAGATTTGAGGTTTAGGGTTTAGGGGTGGTCAGGTTAGATAGGGGGTTTGGTCAGTGTCACAGAGGATTTAGGGTGGAGTTTTAAGTTGGGTTAGACAGATTGGGATGGTTTAGGGTGTGGATTTAGATTTAGGGTTTAGTGTTAAGGTTTTAAAAGCAAACCCAAGAGGTAGTATGAGTTTATTATTTTATTTATTTATTTTAGTTTATTTTATTTATTTATTTAGGTTTATTTTTATTTTATTTAGTTTAGTTTATTTATTTTAGGTTAATTTATTCTAGTTTAGGTTTTATTTTAGTTTATTTTTAGGTTTATGTTTATGTTTATTTAGCTTAGTTTTTTTTTTTATTTTATTTAGGTTTATTTTAATTTTTATTTTGGTTTAGGTTATATATATATATATATATATATATAATTTAAGTTTTGGGTTTTCATTTTAGGTTTTTTTTTAGTTTAGGTTTAGTTTTGTTTTTAGTTTATTTTATTTTATTTTGTTTAGGGTGTTGGTTTAGTTTATTTTAGGTTTAGGTTTTTTTCTTTTTAGTTTAGGGTTTAGGTTTTTTTTATTATTTATTTTTAGGATTTATTTTTAGATTTAGGTTATTATTTAGATTTTATTTTATTTAGGGTTTTGTGCCACCATCCTTCAAGATCTTTGGTGGTAGTTGGACCCCACGATAACACATTGCACACTTTAAAGCCGACTGTTGCAACACCGGTGACAGCAATGCACTCCTATTTCGCCTTTTCATTAATAGTCTATCAGGTGTTGCATTTGATTGGTACGTCGAACTGCCTAGTAGTTTGGTGAAGACTTTTGCTGAGTTGGAGCACCTCTTCATCAAGTGGTTTGCTAGAGCTCAAAAGAGGGTGACTGTAGGCAACCTCATTATAGAGAAACAAAAACTCAATGAGTCCCTTGTTGATTACATTCTCAGGTAGCACAACCTGAGCATGAAATGTGAACCATAACTGTTCGAACAACATGCCATAGAGATTTTTCTCAAGAATATCCATGGCCCGGTCACCTTCATGCTTACGGGCTTTACCATCAAAACATTCAAGAAATTAATCAACAAGATGGCTAGACTATAAGAGGAAGCCAAATACTTGCCCTTTCCCAACCAACCATCTAGGCCAAAGTGCAGATGGTGTTTGAGAAGAAGTCGGACACAGGTCGGGCCGGAGAGGGGAGCCTAGAGTTCAAAATGAGAGACTATGAGCTAAGCAGTCTCCTTTGCGACCTCCTCTTCCACCACCTCGGCCATCATACCAGCCACCGCAGCAGCCACAACGACCATTTCCACCACCTCAACAGCCTAACCAGCAGCGGTATTCATATGCATCGCCAGGTAGCTACTTTCAACCAACTCTTGCTGATAGATTGAATAAGCTATTTTCATTCAAGAGGGAGGTAGTTAGGAAAATCTTTAAGAATCCCTTAAAGAAACTTGACTTTCAATTAGTAGAAGCTAAAAGGCTTGAGGAAGTGGCAAGAGCAATGATCCAAGTCATTGCCTCTACCACCGCATGTTAGGCCATGTCTTAAAGAATTGTATCACTTTTAAGGACTAGCTTGAGCACAGCTATAAGTTGGGAGCCATAGTTATCCCTAAGGAATACTTATTAGAACAACCATCCAATCTAGAGTAATCTTTGGGGATACTTGTGATCCTCTTAAGACTAAAGAAGGTTAGATATCTCCCTATCC
This sequence comes from Cymbidium sinense, assembly GCA_021442155.1. Classification (NCBI taxonomy): domain Eukaryota; kingdom Viridiplantae; phylum Streptophyta; class Magnoliopsida; order Asparagales; family Orchidaceae; genus Cymbidium; species Cymbidium sinense. The sequence continues at coordinate 29,062 of JAKCPB010001479.1, read as the reverse complement.
CAACCTCTAAGAAGATCATTTCTAAGATCAAGAAGCTTTCCTTGCAGTAGCTCAAACCTCCAACACCAAGGAAGGTTTGTTAGTTGTAAAGGATAACTCTAAGTGGGTGATAGCCTAGTAGTAGCAACAGCAGCTCACCATACTTGCCTAGGATAATCCAGTAGCGTAGCCACCATCTGAGTCCAGTACTCCCTCCACTATTGCAGCTACCACCTCTTCTGCTAGCTCCTCTTCTATCAGCAGGAGCATTGTATTTGCTAATAAGGGCAGTAAATCCCTTACTCTGCTTACTTTATTTGATTTCTATCATGTAACTCCACCCAAAAAGAAATTAATGAAGAAAGTTGATTCTACCTATTTATTGTCTACTTCTTATGCTCTTGATTTTATTCCTATTGAAAGCTCTCTAAGTCTATATAAAAATTATAGCTCTAGTAGTTTCGATCCTTTCCTTTCTGATTCAGAGTTAGACTATCCTTCTCTGAACCAATCAGGTTCACTTCTTGAGATTGACTTGGAGTCAACTAATTTTGAGGATCTCATAGGAGAAGCTGTAGGTATGCTCGATGAGAAGGTAAAACTTTCCACAAGCTCATCATTCTAAGAAGTCACTAAAGTCAACCTACGTAGTGCCAAAGTTCTACCTCCTAGGGTAGCACCTCAAGATAAAGGTAAGCAATCCATTAGTTCCGGAGCACATAGCCTCCATGGATGCTCCACCCATGGATATGCTTATGGAGGACCAATTGATTACAATGTCCTAGCTTACCTTAGAAAGTTTCTAGTTAAGTTAAGCATATATGACGCCTTTATCTTATCTAAAGAGATGAAGGAATCTCTAATCAAGGCCTTAACTGATATGGAGATATGCATAGCTCAGCTGACCACTTTTAAAAAAGAGGCATGTCAGTCGAAAGACAGCTTAGGAGTTACATTCAGCGATGAAGACTTACTCCTAGGGACGACTGAGCATAACCGCCTCTTTACATTATATATTTTGAGTTGAAAGTTAATTCGATTACTAAGGCTTATAATCCACCAACATAATGTTGTGGGAATGCATAAGAGGTGAGGATTTATGCTCATAGCCTAAAGGAAATAGCTACCTCGGATCCTAAATCTTGGGAGCTTTAGTACACTCTAAATTATGACCTAAATCTAAGCGACAAGTAGACATAACAGTTTACCTCCATAAGAGAGAATAAATTGTCCGACTAAGCCCACCTGTTCTAACTTGGATTATGCTTAACGATTTAAGAAACTTGTAAAAAGAGCATTCACATTTACTTTTAAGCATCCCTTAAGCATAATCCCGCATGATTAAGCTAATATGGTCTATCATTCAGTCTACGAAGCATACACCCTAACATCCAATCTAAAAAAATATATCATAAAACAAAATATACATTACAACATACACCATCTTAACTTAAAGCTAGAAGTGGTGACTTAATTCTAATATGTGTATTAAGGCTTGTATGATAAGTCCTGTTAGGCATTAGTTTTGTATATTCCAAGTGTTGAAGGATTCAATTTAATATGAAAGGTCGATTTCACTTAAAGTAGTTTAATTTATTTGATAATTTTCATTTATGTTTTCTTTTATTTCATTTGATTACACTTAGCAATTTATTGTTATCAAGAGTGGAAAAAAGGATTGCCCATCTTTCATCCCTACCTTAAGTCACTTTCTAAAGTATATTAATTTGATTTAGTTCTCTTTAGTGAATGACTTATTAAATGATTTAATTAATCCTAAATTTAGCTTCACTTTAAGTAATCCTATTAAAAATAAATGGCATCTTAAGATTAATTTAATTGAATTACTTATACATGACATATATTAAATCATTCCTTTCCATCACCTGTAACATGCATATGATTTAATCCTAAGTATATCAATACATATAACATATTTTGGCACACTTAAATGATGAATGTATGTGTATGTTTAGAATTTATATTTTATTTGATTGAATTATTTAAACATATTAATTTAAAACTTTATCCAAACTCTTATACAAAAAGGACATAAGAATGAAATTAAATAGGTATGTGTCATTATTAAATCTGGGAAGTGAGGTAATCAAATGATCGCCTTGGAGCTACCTAAAGCCTCATATTCTCAGGATTCTAAACTATATACCCATTTGCAATCAAACATATGTAAATTTGTATACATGAACATAGGAAGTAAGTTCCAAATCATATGGCTAATTAATTCAACCACTTAGTTAATTATGAATGCATGCAATTTTGATCAAAATGGGATTTTCATTCACTAATCACATATACATATACATGTACATATATATAAGTACATGTCATTATTAAACTAGGAAAGTGAGGTAATCAAATGACCTCCTTGGGGCTAACTAAAGCCTTGTATTCCTGGGATATCCATACTATATACTTGCTTTTCTTTGACACACATGGATGTATACATAAATGAGGGAAAGAAAATCATGCAAAGATTGTATATTTTGTTTGATTGAAACATTTATATATATGAATTAAAGCTATCCAAATTCAAATGTTGAAATACATAAGAATGAAATCAAATGGGTATGTGTCATTGTTAAACTAGGGAAGTGAATCAAATGACCTCCTTGAAGCTAGCTAAAGCCTTGTGTTCCCAGGATGTCCATACTATATACCCATTACCATTCAATCTTATATAAATCAACACATGAATAGAAGAAAGAGATCTCAACGTTCATACAACTAAGCTATAAGAACATGCATTTCTTATGTATTTATAACTAGCATCATAACACATATTATTATTCATTTATAAGCTTTTGAAAAATACATTTGGATTTAATAGTGATAATAGCAACACATATATTAAATTAAATCAACACATGCAAGCTTACATAAAGGAAATCAATTTTATTTTACTTTATTTTGAAAAGATAGATGCATGAATTCAAATGACATACCAAAATTAACATGATTGGAAAGAGGACAATCAAATATAAGCATGTGATTCATTCAACCAAACTAGTTCTTAAGGATAATCAAATCAAATAAGATTATTTAAAGTAAACCAAAGCTTCTTTATTAATTAAGTTATGGATTTGATTTGATTTAAAGAGGAGAAGAGAAATCACCACTTGTTGTTTTAAACCCATTCCCACATTAGTGATTTGATTTAATTTAAGAAAATGTAATTAAGTTGATTTTATGGGTTAATTAAGTTGAACTCATAATTAGATGAATTAATTACTCTACCTAAAGTTACCTTAAAGTAATTACAAGCCAACATGATATGCATAGAAAATAAACTTGCAGTGATCCTAGGAAATAAAAGGAGCCTAATGCAATTGGCTCATGATTAATAGTTAATCAAATTAAGGGACTTAATTAATTTCTCTTACGATTTTCCCATACATATGGACTAACCATAATTTCATTAAACTCCTTTAGGTTATTAAACACCTTAAGATCTACCCTATGATTTAATTAATTAAGGTCTGATGTGATTATGATTTCAATTTGATTAAGTGATTTAATTAATTAGTTAAATATTAATTAATTTCATTTTAAAAAAGGGTGAAATGAACTTAGGAAAGGGGTCCCAACCCTATTCCTTAGTTCACTTACTATTGAACAATGATTAAAAAACATAATTGGCCAATTTGTTATTGTTCATGGGTTAATTTAATCATTTATTAACTTAAAAGAGTAGTTAAGGTTTAATTAGTCAATTTTCCTAATTAAGTGAGCAATAAATCCCAAGAAAATCATGGGAGGTAGAGGTCATCCCATTAAATTAACCCATAAAATTTGGGATTAATTGCTCAAGTAATTAAGGAGTACTTAAGCTAATAAATTTTATAATTAAATATTAATTAAACCTTAATTACTATTCAAAATTAGTTAAGATGATTTTTAATTAATTCTCCTTTGAAATACCTTTAAAATGAGTATTTATTTGCATTTTTTATTTTTCTATGATTTTTTATGATTTTTAGAAGTTTTAGCCATTAAAAATGATTAATTAAGCCTAATTAAAGCCTAATCCTGTTAGTACCACATGGTGCACTGACACGGTGCACTTTCCCCGTTGCATTGATGTGGTGCACTTTCCACATTGCACAGTGGGATTGCCTACTTAAAACTTATCCACTCGACCATGTCACGCGTGCACGCTTTCTAGTCCACCATTCGATCTAAGATTCAGATGGCTATGATTAATCCATAACTTAATAGGATTAAATCAGATCAATCTAGCAAATCTAATCATGATCATCCATTTTGATCATGAAGAATGGATGGTGCATGATCTAACGTCATTTGAGTGAGGGAGAATGAAGTTCATCCACCATTGCTTACTAGCTTTATTCGAATCAACTCCAAAAGGATCCCACACCTTCATGACATCGATCAAAGGGGATGTAACAGTCAAGATCACACGAGATGCAAGTTTTCTTCAAAAAGCTCCAACCCATTTTTGCCTAAGGATCAATATTGAAAGCAAACATCATTGGAGCTCAAGACCGGTAGCTTGAATAATTATGGAGGATTCATCTAGTAGAGATGAAGCCTTACTAAGAAGCAATTAGATCAATACCTCAATGTTCATTCGAAAGGCCATGAACTGATGATTAAGAGCTCAGCTTTGATCGAAGTCCCACCTCCAGTGCTCAAGAAGCTTGGGAGATGATTCATTCTTGCTCAATGAGGCCTAGGGAAGGTGCATGAAAAGTTAATTTGAGTTTGATGGAGAAATAGGTAAGTTAGGTCAGAAATGGGAGTGTCCTATTTTGGGACAAAAAGGAATGGCATTTTCTGATCAAGGAATGAGCTTGGGAGCTTAGGAATGGCTCTAGTGGCTCATTTTGGGTAGTTAGGACTATGAGAAATGATTTTGGTGTGTATTTGAGTGGAAATGAGGGGGAGTATACCCCCTCCATCTTGATCAGATGGTGGGATCGGGTTTGGCTTCTAGTGGTCGTCCAACCATCTTAGGGAGTCATGGGTGGCAGGGAGGAGGTGAGTTGGCTCAGCTTGGTTGATTGAAGGTGTGGAGGTGGCTGCCAAGGAGGAATCATAGGTTTCCTATGGGTTTCAAATTCTCCAATGGGAAGGGTGAGGTGATTTCACCTCCCATTAGTCATGACTGACCCAACCACCCCTTGGGTTAGGTGGGGCAATGTCCTAGGTGCTTAGGTGGACCATTGGGAGAGTAGCAAGTGGCCAAGGAAATGAAATGACCACTTATATGGGTGATTTGTCTCATGTGATGCCCTTGACCAAAGAGTAGAATGATCATTTAGCATTGGATTTGATTTAAACAGATTTGAACTGAGCCAAAAGTGGATTAGCCCAAATTTCAAGTCAATTGGAGTTGATTTGGTTAGGTTTAGGTCAATTTGACTCATTTAGGTCAAATTAAGTTAAGTTGGGTCAAATTAGGTCAAACCAAGGGTTGGGTCAAGTTCATATGATCATTTGGGATGTTTTGGTTCAATTAGTTTTGTTTAGTTTGGCTTAGATTTGATTTTGGCTCATTTGAATTCATTTGGGTCAAATGGGTTAAGTTGACCAATTTGACCAAATTAGCCAAATTGTGTTTTGTTGGGTGTTGGATTGGGTTTAGTTGACCAATTGAAGATGATTGTAGGCTTTGGTTTCAATTAATTTAGATTTGGTTTTGATTTAGGCCAACTTGAACCTTTAGGTCAATTTGGGCTAAGTAGGTCAATTGGTTTCAATTGGGTCCAATCATGGCTTTGGTCAAGTTCAACAATCAATTTGGAATGAACTTGAGCCATTGGTTGTAATCAATTTGGTTTATATTTTAATTTGACCCAATTTGGTCTTTAGGTCAATTTGGGTCAACTTGGGTCAAGAGGGCCAATTGGGTTTGGTTTGACTCAATTGAAGGTCAAGTCATATTCAAATATTGATTTTGATTTGGTCTGAATCAATGGTTTCAAGAGATTTGGCTTAGGTTGAAATTTGGCTAGTTTGGGTTCATATAGGTTAAGGGGTTGACTTGGTCAAATGACCAAGTTGACTCAGTTTGACCCAATTTATGATAATTGATCAACCTAGGGTGATCAACAATCATGATGGGAGGTTTTGATGGGCTTGGTTCAATCTAATTTGGGTAGGATTAAAACTTGGCTCAAATAGGTCAAATTGGCCACTTTGGGTCAAGTGAACCAATTGGTTTATATTTTGGGTTGAGTTTGATTTAGTTGAGTTTATATATGGATTTGGGATTGATATATAAATTCAATTGCAATTTGATTGGGTTCAAATGAGTTTATTTCATTTGAACATTTCAAGTCAAAAGGGTTAAATTGGGTTGACTTTGATTTGATTTGGGTAGATGATATATTTCATTTATATGAAATGATTGATTCATGAGAAAATCAATTGAATTTGGGTTTCAAAAAGAAGAAATTTGGCCAAGTCCATGAGTTGGGTCATGAGGCTTAGGTTTGGATTTTGATTAGGTTTGATTTAATTTTGATGATTTAATGTATATTTCATTTAAATTTGTCAAGATGATTTAAAATATTATTAATTTGTGAGAAAATTAATTGAGTTTGACTTGATTTGGATTAATATTTGGCTAAGTCCATGGGATAGGTCATATGGTTGAGGAAGGGTTTCAAGTTCAGATTTGATCATGGGCTTCAATCATTTGGTTTTGGAATTTTGGTTTGTATTTGGATTTGAATTTGATGTTTGAATTGAACTTGAGGTTTCATTTGAGAAGGTAAACATGGATTGAATTTGGGTTGTATGGTAGCTGGATTATCCTAATCCCTAAGGCATAACCTAATCCTATGGTTAACCCTTCTAAGTCTTTAGGCTTAGGTTAAATGTTTACCTAATTATTAGAAGTGTCTTTTGACTAGGGAAGTCTTAGTGTCTAGAAGACTCCTAAGTCTAAGATGGGAAGATTGAATCAGCACTCAAAAAGTGAGGTCAACAGGCCTTAGTCTCCATAGTGCTGCTCTTGGAGATAGATGATTAGAAAATTGAAGCCAAGTTTCAAATTATAGACATGCATACATCTTTCAATGCATTGGTTGGGAGGCCATGGATACATGAGAACAACATAGTTTCATCCTGTCTACATTAGTGTATGAAGTTTATGAGAGGTGGAATCATCTACTGTGTCAAAGGAGATCTCATGCTATTTACATTTTATGAGGTCTGCATATATAAGGATGCAGCTTACTACCTCCCTCAAAATTAACAAGTTTATTCTCGTGAACTTGGCCAAACTTTAAAAATAAAAAAAGGAAAAAGAAAAAGAAAAAGAAATAGAAAGAAAAAAAAATAAAATAAAAGAGAAAATGAAAAAGAAAATAAAAGGGAGTGAAAATAGACTTCGAGGAGGAAGTGGAGCATGACATTAGATTCCACCCACAGTTTGTTACTTCATTTGAACATATGGGTAGGATGACTTGACCTCCACTAGGTTGAGGAAGAGGCTAGTTCAGAGGTATACCTAGAGGTGGAAAAGCTTCTTATTGGCCACCCAATAAAAGATATGTCCCAGCTACCATGAGTACACCTACTATCCATATAGACTTAGAATCTAGTTCATAGGATGAGTCTTAAATGGTTAGACACTTGAGAAAAATTATTTTCAATCATTCATTCTAATCTTTTCAAAGAGATAAAAGAAATAAAATGAAGAACCAAAAATAATTTTTCAAAACAACACTTCTTGTGTTGGACACCACACAGATCAGATGTTTCTATTAGGTTGATTGGGTACGACATTGAGGAATGATGTACTATTTCGAGAGACAGAAGTCACCATCCTACAAATGGACCTAATCACCTTAATAAGGACTCCAAAGGACTATGGGTCTTCAAAATGTACCAGAGATTCTTCCCTACTTTACATGGAAAAGTAGAGCAGGGTTAATTTTAAATTGGGTTCGTTAAGTTCCCTACAAGGGCAAGCCCTCATAGTTAATTACATCCTAAGGAATGGGATTCCTTAAGAATACTCTCGATTAAGATAAATGATCATTGACTCCAAAGATTTTAAAGATTGGGCTATCAATCAATTGGTTTACTTTTAAAAGATCTAGTGGGATTGATCAAAAGGAGGGAGTTATTATCAAGCCAAATGAAGATATGTGGGGATGCTTAGGATACTAGAAGCCTAGTAAGCACCCAAACTATCCTATGGTTGGGCCTTATATTTTTGAAATTGAGGTAATTTATTTGTTTGAGTTAAATGTTTATTATTAGGGCTTACAATTCCAAAGAAGGTCATGGAAATGCCTAAGAGGTGAGGATTTATGCTTGTAGCCTATAAAGGGAAATAACAACCTCCAAACCTAAATCTAGGAAACTTTGGTAAGGGCCAAAAGCATGACTAAAATTTAAGGTGAAAATGGGTATTTGGTTTACCTCCACAAGAAAGGATAAACCACCCGACTGTTGGGCTTACAACCTCTTGGGGGTGGCTGCCAACTAACTCCTCCTATGATTTTAAATACATGTAGGCAAGTCATATGCTTTTGCAAGATAGCTAGGTTGCTATTTATTTAGAAAGAGATTAAGTTCTTAAACACACTCCCTAAGAGACTAGATCATGTAGGGCATGATTAATGACATAAATCTAATGCAAATTTTTGTTATATTTTATTTTTCATTTTGGACAATCAATTTGACACAGGCTTTAGGATTCATATGTCTAATGCATGAGAAATTAGATTATGGGCAAAAATCAACAAGATAGGAGGTGTGTTTCCACCATGGCTCTCAAAGGTCAAGCCAAGTTCTCTGGCAAAGATGGAAACCCTCCATAGCAAGAGTGAAACAAGATGATTTTTATGCATGAAGTGAAAACATACAACATCTAGCTAAAGGGTTGCTAAATCTTTTATCTTGTTTATAACCTCGACTTCATATGAGGTTATGAGTTATTTATTTTTAGTTTGAATTGATTAGTTGGATGGAAAATTTATTTTTCTAAGAGCCTAATCATCATCTAGGCCATACATCAAAGCAAGGAAGAAACTAAGAAAAGATGCCATCTTAATGCACAAGCTAAACAAACATTAAACAATTTATAAAGCTAGCACAAAAAGAATAAGAGGAGTTTTGTGGTTTGGCTCCATTGCACAAACCCAAAAAAAAATTAGGTAGCTGAGCTCTACCCTTATACAACCCGGATTACAAATGAATAAATTACAATCAATAAGGAATTCATTATTATGGGGGTCTTCATTCATCATTCTTCATTTCTTCTTTCTTCTTTCTTCTTTTGGTTGGTTGGAATGTGTTACTAAAGGCTTCACATGGTACATAATACATAGTCTTATGACCCAGGTTCATCCTAATTCCCTATAACAATCATTTCAAATCCTAATTGCAAATTTACATGAAGATGGGAAAAAGGAAGTCTAACTAAAACCTACAAAATAGAGATTAGCTAAACAAACCATACAATCTCAAGCATGTATATGGATAAATTGGACTTTCCACCCTACACATGGGTAACCATGTCCACTTGGCCTATTTTGGATTATGCTTACGGGTATAAGCAACCAACACAGTAAAAAACATTTATATTTTTATTGCAGCGCCCCTTAAGCACAATCCCCTGCAGAAGATAATGGTTAGACTAAGATCGCCCTACCATTCAATCTATGCACATACACCTTAACATCCAGACTAAAACATCACATCATAAAATAAAAGCAAACACCAAACCATGACCCCTAACATAGGACTGGAAATGGTGACTGTGTGTGTTATTTAAGGTTTGTGTGGTATGTCTTATCTAAGGTTAGAGTTTTCTAAGTATGAAAATGTTCAACTTAGAGGGTGGTTTCATTTAAGTGATTTAGTTGATTTGGTTGATTTTATTTGATGATTTATTTTGGTTTGAATGAACCTTAATTAATTCTAAAGTAATTTCTAAAGTAGATTCATTAATGATTTTTGTTTAGTGAATGTTTTATTTTGTGTTTTAATTAATCCTAAGTTTAGATTTTCTCTAAACCACCTATTCAAAAGAAAGGCATTTTAAGATTAAGTAAAGTGAATTACACAAAAACACACAACACTTTATTTCTTTCCAACATGTGTAACATGCATATGGATGAATCCTAAGCATATCTATACATGCAAATGGAAATGTTTAGACACCTTAATGATGAATTCTAAGAGGGTTTGCTTAAGGAAATTCATAATGTTTCATGTATGCATGATTTTGTTAAGTAGAAAAGAGGGATTCTTTCATCCATTATTCATATGCACATTTACATGTATGAAAGGCATAAATGAGTATGGCACCATTGTTTTCTACACCAGGGGTGTATGGTACAAGACCTACTTGGGGCTACTTAAAGCCTCACAACCCCGGGATGTCCAGACTAATATACCACTTTCCTTAAATACAAGTGCATGTACAAAAACAAATGAATGGAAAAAGAGTCATGCATAAGTTTATGTTTGTTTGATTGATTTGGTTATGCAATTTACATGTGTAAGTGTGAATATCCTTCTTAATTGATAACATAGGGATGAATAGGAATGGATTTAAGTGTGTTATGTTCTTTTCAAATGAACTATACACTTTGGAAATCCCATTCAAGACTATGTTAAAAGAGAAGAGAAGGAAAAGTAACATAACGCACATCTTTATGTTATACTCACATGAAAGCTTATAAATAATTATAAGTAGCATGCCTTTTAGTTGTAATGTTTGATTTATAAGTTTTGAAAATAATCTTGAATTTAGTAGTGATAATATCCATTCATATTCTTACTTTAGCCAAAACATGTAATTTGATATAAAGGAAACATTTCATTTTAATTTAACTTTTCAAAAGACATGAATGCATCATTTTTATATGGCATACACATTTAGCATGCTAGAAAAGAAATAAAGTGATAAAAGCATGCAAATTCATTCACCCTAATTAATTCCTAAAGACAATCCTATGGAATAAGATTATTTAAAGTGAATCAAAATTGTTTAAAGAAATTGTTAGTTTTGTTTTAAGTTTGATTTGATTTTAGGAAATATGAATAGGTTTGCTAGTCCTAGCCCATCTCCCACATGTGTAAGTTGATTTAGTTGTTTTTAGAACCATTAGATTGATTTTATGTTTTGTTTAGGTTCAGGTATAGATTAAGTTCATTAATTACCCCTTACCTACACCACTTTAACATATTTAACCAAATAATTATGAGCTAATGTACATAAAACCAGGAATTTAAGTCAGCAATGCACCTAAGAAAGAAAGGGCCTAATGCAATGGGCTCACAATTAATGATTAATTAAGCTAAAGGGTTTAATTTAAGTACTTTCATAACCCTTCCCACACATATGGGTTATGTATGATTTCCTTAAGCTACTTAGGTTACTGAACACCTAAGTATCTACCCAAGAAAGAATGATTAAGTGATTAAGTTTCTGGATTAATTTTATTATTTTGAGTTTGGTTAATTAAGATATTTAATGAAATGATTAAATCATTAATCAATATGTAAATTAATTAAGTTTTCATTCAAATGAAATAGACTTAGGGAAAAGATTTAGAAAAGGCATCCTAATCTCATTCCTAAGTCTATCCACTATTCCAAGATGGTTAACAAATTTAATTAATGAATTCATCATTATTTAATAGGTTAATTAATCATTTAATTAATTAAGGGAATGATTAGAGTGAATCAAGCAATTCTCTAATTAAACCATTAATAAATCCCAAGAAAACTAGGAGCTAGAAGTCATCCCTCTAAATATGCATGAGAAGTTTGGGATTAATCAATGGAATAATTAAAGAGTAATTAACATAATTACATTCTCAATAAAGCCTAAATTGCATAAAATTTACTATTCAAAATCAAGTAAACTTAATTTTATATTATTCTCCTTTGAAATATCTTCAAAATGCATTTGAGTTTGTATTTTTATAATTTTTCTACATTTAGTTATGTAATTTTGAAGTTTCTATAATTAAAACTTAATTATGGGGGCCTAATTAATTAACTAATCTCGTCGGCGTGGACTGCTGATGCGGCACGACGGGATTGGTTATTTAAGTTATCACATCCTATGTTTGTCAGTCGGCGGCGCTATGCAGTTTCTCCCTAGACCGATCGATCAAGGATTAGACGATCAGGATTAAACTACTTGGGACAATGCTAATAGGATAAATCAAGGAATCTCATGAGTTTTAATCAGGATCTTCCATCCAAAACATGCGGGATGGATGATCCATGATTCATCCATGCCCTCGCTTACGGGAGATGGCAATCATCCATCCTCCATGGCTTGATCCGAGCTCGATTGAGCTTGGATTGAGCTTGCATTGAGTAGGGATTGATCACACACCATCAAGAAGGGATAAGCAAGACATCTATTGCTAAAATTGCAATGGGGTTAAACTTTCTTTCACAAAGGACAAAGGAATCCTACACCTAAGCTCGACTTTGATCCATACCTTGCCGGAGGCTATCACAACACTCCTAACTATCGAGGTAGCTTCGTCTAGTGGAGACGAAGCCCTGTTAAAGGTTTGAGTGCTTAAGGATAAGTAGATCCTCCAATTGGCCAAACTCTCCTCCTAGGCTTGCTTTTGGTCTAGCTCCTCCTCCTGCTTCTGGAAGCTTGGAAGAAGACTTAGGTGAGCGATTGGGAACCCTCAAGGTGCTTGAAGGAGGAATTGAGCTCTGGTGAAGAATTGAATGAGATGGAAAATTCAATGAGCTCACCTATTTTTGGCTTGAAGAAATCCAAAAATGGAGAATTCAAAGTAGGTGGAAGAAGCTTAGAGGAACTTAGAGAAGCTTGCTCTAAGTTCCCTAAGCTTAATCGAGTATGAATCAATGCAAATGAAATGAAATTAGGGGAAGTATATCTCCCCAACATTGATCAAATGATCGAGCTTGGCTTTGCCATTTTGATCAAATTCATCCCTTGGAATGAGTTGGTTAGACCATTTTCAGTGGCATGTGATTCAGTTTTGGTAGAAGAAGGGAGTGGTGAAGTTCCCATGTGCTCATTTTAGTGGAGGAGTAATCCCATGTGGAGAAATTCCAAGTGGGTGGTCGATTTTGGCCTTGGGTTGGGATTGGCTGATCAAACCCATTGGGTCATGTGCACCACACTCACTAGTGTCCACTTGGTCCACTAAGAGGGTGCAAAGTGGCCATGAAAGGATATGACCAAAATTGAATTGGCCATGGTTACCCCTTGACCTAGGGGTAAAATAGTCATTTAGCTTTTATTTCACTTTGGATAGATTTAGAATAGTTTCAAATTAGGTTGGTCCAAATTTCAAGGAATTTGGAGTTGATTTGATGTCATTTGGCTCATGTTGGCCCATTTAGGTCAAAAATGGGTCAAGTTGACTAATTGGTCAAATTGGGTCAAACCAACGGTTGAGTCAAGTTCATATGACTATTGAAAATGTTTTGGTATCATTGGTTTGGTTCAATTTGATTTGTATTTGGTTTTGGTTAATTGATTTCATTTAGGTCAAATGGGTCAAATTGACCAATTTGACCTATTTGACCTATTTGGGTTAGGTCATGGGTTGGTTTAGGTTTGGTTGGTCATTTGAAATGTTTTGGTAGCTTTTGTTTCAATCAATTTTGGTTTAATTTAATTTTGGCTTGATTTGACCTCGGTCAAGTTCTCATGGTCAATTGGGCTAGGTTGTTGACCAATTGAGGCTTTGGTCAAGTTCAACAAGTGATTTAGAATGAACTTGACCATTAGTTTTAATCAATTTGGCTTAGATCAAGCTTTGACACATTTTGACTTTTAGGTCAAGTTGGGTCAACTTGGGTAAAGTGGCCAATTGGGCTAGGTTAGGCTCAAATGATGACTTGGTCAAGTTCACACATTGATTTAGAATGGGTCTAGATCAATGGTTTCAATCAATTTGGCCTATGGCGAATTTTGGCTAGTTTAGGTTTCATTTTGGCTAAGTGTTGACTTGGTCAACCCTTAGGTTTGACTTGGTTTGACCCAATTTGAGTGATTGGTCATCTTATGATGATTGTTGCTCACAATGTGAGGCTTAGGTGGGCTTAGTTCAATCCAATATGGGTAGGATTAGAGTTTGGCTCAAAAGGTACTTGGTCACTTTGAGTCAAGTGAACCTAAGTGGGTCAATTGACTTGATCAAGGCTTGAATCAAGTTTGATTGAACTCACATATGGACTTATGATTGAAATATAAATCCATTTGCAAGTGATTTGGAGTCAAATGGGTTTTGTTTCATTTGACAATTTCAAGTTCAAAGGGGTGAACATGAGTTTGATTTGGATTTGATTTTTAATTTTGTTTTGGTTTGATGATTGAAGTTTATGTTTATATTTGGATTCATGGTTAAAGGATTGATTGAATCATGAAGAAAAATCAAGGGTTTGGCTTGATTTGAGTTTGATTTGCTAAGTTCAAGAATTTGACTTGAAAGGTTTGAATTGGTTGAATTTGGATTTGATTTTGAATTTAGTTTTGGATTGATGATTGAAGTTTGTGTTTATATTTGGATTCATGATTGAAGGATTGATTGAATCATGAAGAAAAATCAAGGGTTTGGCTTGATTTGATTTTGATTTAGTTAAGTTCAAGAATTTGACTTGAAAGGCTTAAGTTGAATTTTAGTTGATTTTGGATTTGAGTTTTGAATTTAATTTTGGTTTGATGATTGAAGTTTGTGTTTATATTTGGATTCATGATTGAAGGATTGATTGAATCATGAATAAAAATCAAGGGTTTGGCTTGATTTGAATTTGAATTGATTTGGATTTTAACTTGAAAGGAGGAAGTGAGGATTTGGTTCAAGCTATAGGGTAGGAAAATTTTCCTAACACCCCTAAGGCATAACCTATTCCTATGGCTAACTCTTCTAAGTCTCTAGGGTTAGGTTGAGTGTTCACCTAATCACTAGAAGTGTCTTAAGACTAAGAAAACTCTTAGTTTCTAAGAGGAGTCCTATGTCTAAGATGGAGGGGTTGAGAGCTCATTCTAAAAATGAGGTCAACAAAGGCCCAATTGGTGTGGTGTGACCGACAAGGTACATCGTATTGACCAAAAATGATCAACAACACAATCGATCACAAGCATTAAAAAACAATGTACTCTAACCCAAGGTGTAGAAGGAATCGAGCTTAGTGCAATGTGACTCTACTCATGTCAAAGACATAAGAGTGTGAAGGAGGAATCCACTAGGGATAGAGTATCTGAACCTTCCACTAGGGAAAATAGGTTGAAGTCATCCACAAAGGATGAAGGTTTGAAATCTGTTGAGGGATTAGAATTCAAGATTCATTGAGGGAACTAGAAATATTTGCATCTCACTAAGGAGAAGCATATCAAATGATTTGGATTGTTTGTTTGTTTATTTTTATTATTTGATTTGTTTGGATTGATTTGTTTTGTTTGTTTGATTTGTTTGGATTGACTTATTTTGTTTGTTATTTTTGTTTGATTTGACTCCACTGGGGGAGATTGACTAAATTTATTTTGTTTGTTTAATTTGACTCCACTGAGGCAGGAGGGTTGCATTTGTTTTAGATTTTAAAATTTTGAATTTTGAGATAAACTCTATCAATTTGTGATGGATCACAGGGGGCCATTGAGGCCAAGAGACTTACCAAATCCAAAGGGTAGTCTACCAATCACATAGAAGAACTAACCAACCAAAGGAATGTCTTTCGTGCAAAGGTGTACTAGGAAGAAAGCGTAGTAGACTTACATCCTCCAAAGTAGGGACGTAGGGTGATCCATTGGCAAGGCAAGAGATTAAACCCAACCTAGGCCTGATTATTGAGTGATTGCCACTAGGGAAGTTAAATTAACTCTGAGATAGCCAAGATTGATTTCATTTTTTAGTTGTTTTTGATGGATCCCATTAGTTTATGATGGATTGTACTAAGTAACGGCCATGGAGGCCTTGGGCTAACTCGATTTACCAATCCAAAGAGGTTGTCTACTAAACACAAGGTAGGACTATCCAACCAAAGGGGTACCTTTTGGTGCAATGGTCAAGTTTAAGAAAAAGCATAGTACTCATATAAGGAACCACTGGGTGATCGATTTCTTTGGGTAACACATCGAACCCGACCTAGGGTTGACTATTAAGTGAATGTCGCTAGGGGACTTAAATCAGCTCAAAGATATTCAAGATTAATTTCATTTTTTAGTTTATTTCTGATGGATCCCATCGATTTGCGATGGATTGCACTAAGTAGGGGCCATGGGCCTTGGGCTAGATTTACCAATCCAAAGGGGTAGTCTACCAACCACATAGTAGGACTATCCGACCAAAGGGGTGCCTTCGATTTGCAATGGTCATGTTAGGAAGAAAGCGTGGGGACTCACATCTTCCAAAACAAGGAACCACTGGGGTGATCGGTTACTGGGCAATAAATTGAACCCGATCTAGGGCTGACTATTGAGTGAATGATGTTGGGGCACTTAAATCAGCTCAAAGATAGTCAAGATTAATTTCATTTTCTAATTTATTTTTGATGGATCCCATCAATTTGTGATGGATGCAGTAGGGCCATGGGGCTTAGGGCTGCTCAAATTTACCAATCCAAAGGGGTAGTCCAACCACATAGTAGGACTATCCAACCAAAGGGGTGCCTTTCAGTAATGGTCAAGTTTAAGAAGAAAATGCGGGGACTCACATCTTCCAAAATAAGGAACCACTAGGTGATGTTTGCTTTAGGTAACACATCGAACCCGATCTAGGCAACTATTGAGTGAATGTCATTGGGGACTTAAATCAGCTCAAAGATAGTTAAGATTAATTTCAATTTTTAATTATTTTTTATGGATTTTGTTGGTTTGCTATGGATCATACTGAGAAGGAGCTTATATCAGCCTAGACTTATCTCAGATTTACTGAACTAAAGAGAGTAACTTCTCGATCGAGGGGAGAACTATCCAACCAAAGGAGTGCCTTTTAGTTTACAATGGTCAATTTAGGGGAAGAAAGCACAGGGACTCACATCTTCCACTACAAAAGACCTCTATGGTGATCGGTTGCTTTGGGCAACAAATCAAACCCAACCTAGGACTGCCCGTCAGTTTGTGACAGTGATGCTAGAAAGAATGCATCATAGGCTTACATCTTCCAAAGCGGAATGACTCTCGGGGTAACCTGCTGGTGGAAAAGTAGATTGAACCCGACCTAAAGGCAACTACGGAAAGAGTGCCAACCCGGGGACTTATCTCAACTTAGGTAGTCAGGAAATTCTTATAAGGAGTTCTACTAACATTGTCCTAAAGATAGGATACCTGCTTGGAAAAGTGGGGCCCTTTGGGGCTTGAATTCTTAATCCACAAGAAAAGATTTTTTTGTTTATTATGGACTCTATTAGTTTGCGAGGGATCAAATTGAGAATGAGCTTATATTAGCCTAGACCTATCTCAAATTTTGAACCAAGGGAAAATCATGCACCAACAAATTCTCCAACCACAGGGGTGGCTACTAGGAAAGGGGACCAATCCAAAAGTAACCCGGGTAGTGTCTAAATGGGGTCGCAAAGGATGTGATCCAAATAGAGTGCCCGCATGGAGAGGGGCCACTAAGGGTTTGATCTAGAACCTTGGAGAAGATAGTATGCATAGGTATTCAATGGCCAACTCAAGGAGAAAGCACAGAGACTCACATCTGCCAAGAGTGGTGTATCAACCGGGTGAGTCGCTGTCAGCATAGTGAACACCAACCAACCTAAGGTGCCCATCAGTTTGCAATAATTAGCCTAGGAAGAAAGCTCAAGGACTCACATCCTCCTATAGAAACTGATTATTGGGATAGACTATCTTCGGCTCGATAGGTGCCATCCGACCTAGGGCTTACTTGAGTGAATGCCACTAGGGGACTTATATCATCTCAAATGTAGTCAAGAGGAAAGGAGCCACCGGGACTTACCTAAACCTCAAATATACTTGACCTAGTTAGATTATGATGATTAGTTCAAGAAGAAAGCATGGGGACTCATCTTCTTAAATAAAATCAGCATGGGGTAGCTTTGGGTCAAGTGAAGACTACCAAACTAACAAGATGCTTGTTGGTTTATAATGGCCAAGTTAGGTAGAAAGTGTGGGACTCACATCTTCCAACAAGTGACCACTAGGATGACATACTAGCAAGGTAGCATGTAAACCCGACCTAGAGCAGCTAATGAGTGAGTGCCACAAGGGGCTTGCTCCCACAACAAAGTAGCTTGAGACAAAAGATTTGTGTTTATTTTTTTGCTTATGTTAAATTGAATAGCACTATGCTTGGGCTCTCTCACACCTACCCTAAGCACGGTTAGGGAATTTGATAAAATGTTACCACAGATGACAACTATAATTCCCACCAAGAAAGGATGCCACTTAGGCTCTCTTACACCTAACTTAGTTGTGCTAATCTAAATAAGATACCTCTTGGGTTCTCTCACACCTATTCTAGCAGCATCGAGAAATTATGTTTGATTATATTTGTGTTTGTGAAAGAGTGATTGGATGCCTCTTGGGTTCTCCTACACCTATCCTAAACACGTCATGGCGGATTCACAAGACAAGCAAACAATGCTTCGAAAGAAGAGAAGATTTGGATGAATTGGAATGAATTTTTTGTTCTTTTGTTGATAATTATTTTCAAACATATTTTATGGGTAATATTTCTTCAAATAGAGTCTATTAATTGGAAGGCCGGTGTTCCCCTTTACAATCAATGAGCGATAAGATCCTCCTTGGTAGCCTTCTCTATAACATAAGGGCCTTCCTGTGTGGTTCAAACTTGCCCCCATCATTCGATGGGCAAAAAATTGATCTCCTTAAGACTAATACAAGTTCTCCTACTTGGAAAGACCTAGGGTGGACCAGCTTATTGTTGGCTCGATAACTCGAGGTTCTCGCATGCTGCAGCGTTTCCCTATCATAGTAGTTTAAACTACTTTCCATCCTTGAAGCACCAAAGTAGGATTTTCAATGATCGAAAGTAAAATCTTGATTTGGGAAGTTTTGAGAAAGACTAAAGAGTTTAAACCATCTATATTCGTGTTGATTAAAGTCTTTCTTCTCTTGGTTGAACCTTGGAGGTTGCATCTTTTATGTCACTTCAATTTCTTTTGAATCCTTTTTGTTATCCCATGATGCTTTACTAAAGCCTTAGAGAATCCCCTAAAGTCATCCTTGTTGTATGTTCTAAGGGATTCAATCTTTAGATTATAGCATCATAACAAATTGAAGACAACTATTCATATCATAAAGATGGTCTTCCTCTTTTAATCCTGGTGATTAAAGAAAGGCATGACCTTATAATGATAAACTCCAATGGAAATGATAAGTGCAAATGACTTCTCATCCTCTGGCATCATTACCCATCCTTGAATGAGGAGACTACATGCAAAGAGGTTATATCCGTTATCAAATTTGAAGTAGGCAATGTGGATGCCTAACTGAAATTTTCTAAATTAGCATGTGTAAATTTGAATATCCTTCATTTTTGACTAAGAATGATAGCATCTTTCTTTTTTAATAAGGTTGACTTCAAACTTTGATCTTCTTCTTGATGGAATTGTTTGCCTCAAAAAGTTTGCAAAGTGGGAAAGGCAATATGTTTTATTGAGTTTGTAGACTTTGCCTTTAGAGATGTATTGGGCACTTCATTATGATCAAGTAAGCAGTCTTTAAACTACAAATGTAACCTAACCAAGTTGTTGATATTCTCTTTATGACTTATCATATATGGATGTTGGGAGGGTGGGTGGACTACCTTTATGTTCAGAGGTTAATCTTTTAAAACTCATTAATTGAATATTTAATTTTCCTCTCAACTTTGTAGAGTGCATCCCCTACTTGAGAGTCTTTAAAATTCTTTAAGCAAAGCAGGTAGACTAGGCAAGAGATTGTCTTATTGCTCTATTTGAAGGTTTGTCTACAACTACAAAATCTCCTTTTGAATTCAAAGAAAGAGATATAAAGGGGAAATTTGTTAGAGGTTAGGAGCAACTCTTAACTTCCAATCCTATAATAATATCAAGAGATGGTAGAATTGGAGTCAATTTGTACACATACCTACTAAGTTTCTAGTCATATCATACATGAATCATCATTTTAGATCTTTTTGTTTTATTGCTATCTTCTCCAAATACTTGTCAAAAAGTAGACTCAAAACTTATTTACACTTCATACACATGATTTATCATTTGGATTCCAAATCAATGTGCATTATTGGTGCTCTTCCTTTTCTCTTTTTCTTGTTTTCTTTCTCCTTTCATCTCATTTTTCTTTTCACCTTTCTCTTTTTATTTCATTTTTCTTTTCTCTTTTCTTTTTTCTATTTTATTTAATTTCTCTTTTTCTTTCTCTTTTGAGTCTTGGTTTATATTATGTTCTTTGGAGGAGATTGCTTGTCTTTCTTTTCCCTAGGATGTTCTATGTTGAGTATGACTTGAGGAGGTTGCCACTAACTGAGCAAAGAAGAATTAGGTTAAGCTCCAACCAAACACTTCTCTTTCTCCTTAGAAAAGGTGAAGATATGGTCATATTTAGATTAGTGGACAATCTTCCAAAATAGCATGAGATCTTAAGATTCACCTTTAGAACAATGGTGTTCTTATTTGGATTGTAAGGTGTATTTTAAGAAGGACTTAGAATTTAATTATTTTGAACAACTGGTTCACTTCTTCCTATGATGTTGATCAAAGTAGTAAGACCCTGACGTTGCAATAATTGGCTTCTATGATATCTTTTGAAAGAGAGGTAGAATTGATGTCTACCTACTCTTTTATAGTGCCCAAAGCTTCTTCTATTAGATTTGATGATTTTGACTCTTTGTTGATAGTGACACCCCAAAAGTTTTAGAATGGAAGTGTCTCTGCCTGAGTTGGAATCCTTGAAGACATCAAGTCCATTGGTACTGTTATTTTATGGATAATGATCATTATTATAATTATCATTTTGAGAGTAGTCTTCTTTTAGGAATTAGGATTCAAGTTATTTGACTCATACTTATCTGGAATGGATAAGACATACTCAAAAATCCTTATTAATCATATTCTTGGCTTTTGAAGGAACTTTTATGGCAGCTCTCATTTGGTGAGGGAATCTCTGCATTGTTGGAAAGAGAACCATATATGCCTTTGCTCGAGTATTGTAGATTTGAATTGTTAACTTGATCTGATTGTTAGATTGGAACCCTTATTTACAAATTTGGGTATGCTAAATGGGGTTCCAAATATTGGAGAGATTTTAAATTTTTGGAGGAGAGACCTCGAATTTCACTTAAGTTTAGAACCCACATTTAACAAATTTGGGTATGTTGAATGGGGTTTAAACATTTTGGGAAGACTTTTGATACTTCCATAGGTTCATATTTAAATTTTATTTTTTGATTATTTGGGTACCCTTCATTAATCAAATTTGAGTATATAAAAGTAAAGGGTCAATTAATTTTGTTTTGATTTGTGATTTTTGGAATTTACTCACTTTGCAAATTTGGGTATGCTAAGTGAGGTGTTGAAAACAATTTCTTCTTTTATTTTCTTGTTTTTGAATCATGTGTGAATTTGAAAATGGAATACTCATTTAGCAAATTTGAGTATGTTAAATGAAGGATCTAAATGTGTTTTGTTTACGAAGATTTTTGGAAAATAGGATTCTTAGCAAATTTAGGTATGCTAAATCCAAATGTGTTTTATTTTGTTGATTTTTTTTGAAAAGGAGGATTCTTAGCAAATTTAAGTATGCTAAGGAAATCCAAATGTGTTTTGTTTTGATGATTTTGAAAAGAGGACTCTTAGCAAATTTAAGTATGCTAAGGAAATCCAAATGTTGTTTTTTTTGTTGATTTTGAAAAGAGGATTCTTAGCAAATTTAGGTATGCTAAGGAAATCAAATGTGTTTTATTTTGTTGACTTTTGAAAAGAGGATTCTTAGCAAATTTAGGTATGCTAAACCAAAAGTGTTTTGTTTTTTTTTGTTGATTTTGAAAGAGAGGATTCTTATCAAATTTAGGTATGCTAAGGAAATCAAATGTGTTTTATTTTTGTTGATTTTGAAAAGAGAATCCTTAACAAATTTAGGTATGCTAAAGAAATCTAATGTGTTTTTGTTTTTCTTGATTTTTGAAAAGAGGATCCTTAGCAAATTTAGGTATTCTAAGGAAATCCAATGTGTGTTTGGCTTTTAATTTTTATTTTGATTTTGATTTTTGAAAAAGATGATCTTCATTTAGCAAATTTGGGTATGCTAAATGAAAGATCCAAATGTTGTTTTTGATTTTTGATTTTGATTTTGATTTTCATTTTGAAAAGATGTTTGTTGATTTGATTTTGAAAAAGGGGGTTGTTGATTTTATTTTTGAAAAGATGTTTGTTGATTTCGGTTTTGAAATGTGAGTTTGGGTATTGATTTTTTTTTTTGAAAATGAAATTTGTGGTGAAAAATTATTTTCAATCCTTCGTTCTAATCATTTCAGAGAGAGAAAAGAAATAAAATGAAGAACCAAAAATAATTCTTCAAAATAACACTTCTTATGTTGGACACCACGCAGATCCACAGATGTTCTTATTAGGGTGATCGGGTATGATATTGAGGAATGATGTACTATCTTGAGAAACAGAAGTCACCAACCTATAAATGAACCTAATCACCTTAATAAGGACTCCTAAAGACTATGCGTCTTTAGAATGTGATTCTTCCCTCCTTTACATGAAAATGTAAGGTGGGTAATTTTAAATTGGGTTTGTTAAGTTCCCTACAGAATCAAGCCTCCATAATTAATTACATCCTGAGGAATGGGATTTCATAAGAACACTCTCGATTATGGTAAATAATCATTGTCTCCAAAGATTTCAAAGATAGGACTATCAATCAATTGGTTTATTATTAGAAGATCAAGTGGGATTGATCAAGAGGAGGGAGTTATTATCGAAGCCAAATGAAGATAAGTAGGGGATGCTTAGGATACTAGGAAGCCTAGTAAGCACCCCAAACTATCCTATGGTTGGGCTTTATATTTTGAAATTAAGGTGATTTATTTGTTTGAGTTGAATTTCTATTAGAAAGTTAGGGCTTACAATTCCATGACAAGGTCATGGAAATGCCTAAGAGGTGAGGACTTATGCTTATGTGCATAGGAAATAGCAACCTTCAACCTAAATCTAGGGAGCTTTGGTGAGGGCCAAAAGCATGACCTAAATCTAAGGTGAAAATGAGTATTTGGTTTACCTCCACAAGAGAGGATAAACTACCTGACTGTTGGGCTTACAACCGCTTGGGGGTGGCTGCCAACTAACTCCTCCTACGATTTTAAATACATGTAGGCAAGTCTTATGCTTTTGTAAGATAGCTAGGTTGTTGTTTATTTAGAAAGAGACTAAGTCCTTAAACACACTCCCTAAGAGACTAGATCATGTAGTGCATGATTAATGACTTAAATCTAATGCAAATTTTGCTTATATTTTATTTTTTATTTTGGATAATCAATTTGAGACAGGCTTTAGGATTCATATGCCTAATGCATGAGAAATTAGATTATGGGCCAAAATCAGTAAGATAGAAGGTGTGTTTCCACCATGGCTCTCAAAGGTCAAGCCAAGTTCTCTGGCAAAGATAGAAGCCCTCCATAACAAGAGTGAAACAAGATGCTTTTATGCATGATGTGAAAATATACAATATCTAGCTAAGGGGTTGCTAAATCTTTTATCTAGTTTATAACCTAGGCTTTAGATGAGGTTATGAGTTGTTTATTTTTAGTATCAATTGATTAGTTGGATAGAAAATTTATTTTTCTAAGAGTCGAATCATCATCCAAGCCATACATCAAAGCAAGGAAGAAACTAGGAAAAGATGTCATCTTAATGCAAAAGCTAAACAAACATCAAATAATTTATAAAGCTAGCACAAAAGAATAAGAGGCCTTTTGGTCGGGCTCCACCGCACAAACCCGAAAATAAATTGGGTAGTCGAGCTCTACCCTTATACAACCTGGATTACAAATGAATAAATTACAATCAAGAAGGAATTCATTGTTATGGGGGGTCTTCATTCTTCATTCTTCATTTCTTCTTTCTTCTTTCTTCTTTCTTCTTTCTTCTTCTTCTTTCTTCTTTCTTCTTTTGGTTGGTTGGAATGTATTACTAAAGGTTTCTTCACATGGTACATAAGACATAGTCTTATGACCCATGTTCATCCTAATCCCCCATAACAATCATTCCAAATCCTAATTGCAAATTTACATGAAAATGGGAAAAGGAAATCTAACTAAAACCTGCAAAACAGAGATTAGCTAAAAAAACCATACAATCTCAAGTATGTATATGGATAAATTGGACTTAGCACCCCGCACATGGGTAACAAAGTCCATGTTGACCTCATTTTTAGAATGAGCTCTCAACCCCTCCATCTTAGACATAGGACTTCTCTTAGAATTTAAGAGTTTTGTAGTCTTAAAACACATCTAGTGATTAGGTGGACACTCAACCTAGCCCTAGAGACTTAGAAGAGTTAGCCATAAGAATTGGTCATGCCTTAGGGGTGTTAGGAAAATTTGCCTACCCTTTGCTTGAACCACTCCTCACCTTCCTTCCTTCAAGTCAAACTCCAAATCAATCTTATTTGATTTTCTCCAAACTCAAATCAATGCCACATGATTGAAATCCATGATTAAAACCAACTTCAAAATTTCAAACTCCAAATTCCAAATCTTGCCTAAGTCCTTAATCCCCTTTAAGGACTTAGCCAAAATCAAATCTAAATCACCACAAACTCATGAGATTTTCTCATAACTCATATATATTCTCATTTACAATCTCATTTATATTCTCATATATAAATGAAATATAAATTCAAATCAATCAAATCAAACTCAAAAATTCAAATTCCTAATTCAAAATCTTTTCTAAGTCTTTAATTTCCACCTTAAGGACTTAGCCTAAATCATCCTTAAATCAATTCAAACTCAAAATATTTTCTCATAACTTATTTATATTCTAATTTATATTCACATATATAAATGAAGTATAAATTCAAATCAATCAAATCAAATTCAAATTTCAAGCTCCAAAATTTCCTAAGTCCTTTAAATTTCCTTTTAAAGACATAGAGATCATGATCAAATCACTTGAAATTCATGAAATTTTTTCATAACCCTTTTATATTCTCATTTGTATTCACATATATAAGTGAAATATAAATTCAAACAATCAATACCAATTCAAAAAATCAAACTCAAATCCATTCAAAATCCAACCTAAGTCTTTCAAATCAAAATCTTGAACTTTGCCAAATAACTTCAAATCAAGCCAAACACTTGATTTTCCTTCATGATTCAATCAATCCTACAACCATGAATCCAAATATAAATACAAACTTCAATCACTTAATCAAAACTCAATTCAAAAATCAAGCCAAAATCCATTTCATGTTCTCCTTTGAACTTGAAATTGTCAAATGAATTTTGACTTGTAAATGGATTTATTTTCAATCATAACTCCATAATCAAACTCAATCACTAAGCATTTGACCACTTAGTGACCCAAAGTGAGCCAAATTCTAATCCAAACCAAATTGGATTGAATCAAACTCACCTATGCCTCTCATCATGATCAACAATCATCATGAGATGATCAATCAATCAAATTGGGTCAAACCAAGTCAAACCTAAGGGTTGACCTAGTCAACACTTAGCCAAAATGAAACTAAACATAGCCAAAATCCACCATAGGCCAAATTGATTGAAACCATTGATCTAAATTCATTCATGAACTATGTTTGAACTTGACCAAGTCAACATTTGAGCCTAACCTAGCCCAATTGGTCGCTTGACCCAAGTTGACCCAACTTGACCTAAAAGTCAAAATGTGTCAAAACTTGATCTAAGCCAAATTGATTGCAAACCAATGGGTCAAGTTCATTCCAAATCACTTGTTGAACTTGACCAAAGCCTCAATTGGCCAACTAAACCTAACCTAGCCCAATTGACTTGAACCCAACTTGACCTAAAGGGTCATGTTGAGCCAAATTCAAACTTAACCAAAATTGATTGGAAACAAAGATACCAATCCACTTCATATGACTAGCCAAACCTAAACTTGCCCATGACCTAGCTCAAATAGGTCAAATGGGTCAAATTGGTCAACTTGACCCATTTGACCTAAATGAAGTCATATGAACCAAATTCAAACCTAAACCAAATTAAATCAAATCAAAGCCACCAAAATATTTCAAATGGTCATATGAACTTGACCCAACCCTTGGTTTAACCCAATTTGACCAATTGGTCAACTTGACCCATTTTGACCTAAATGGGTCAACATGAGCCAAACCATACCAAATGAATTCCAAATCCAATGAAACTTGGCCAAACCTATTTTCTCAACATACCCAACATATCTAAATTCAAAAATCAGCCAAATGACCATTTTACCCTAAGGAAATATGACAAATTTTGGTCAAATCCATGGGGAATTTGGTCAATTCCTCTTCATACCTACTTGATCCTCTCCTGATAGATCAAGTAAACCCTATGGAGGGTATTGCACCCAACCCAATGGGTTTGGGTCAGCCCAACTTGACCCAAGAACAAAATCGAGCACATGGCTCAAATTGGCCACATGGGAATCTTGCTCCCACTTAATTTGAGCACATGGGGAGTTACCATTCCATTCTTCTGGCCAAACTGACCATGTGCAAGCCTAGCTCAAACAAACAACCCACCTAAGGTGAATTGGATCAAAATGGTGTGAAGCTTTGACCATCCGATTGCCTAAGGGGAGATATACTCCCCCTAATTCACTTCAATTCCAACAGAGCCTAATTTGATTGAGTGTTAGGAAGCTAGAAGAGTGATTCTTGAGTGATCCTAAGCTCTCTAGAGGGAGATTGAATTGCCATTCTTGATTTCCCTTAAGCAAAAATAGGGGAGCTCCAAGGATTTGCCAATTTTCTCCATACACCAAACCAAGTCAATTCACTTTGCACACTCCACCAGAGGGTCAAGTTGAGCTTGCCCAAGCCCTTTCCCAAGCTCCAAAGGTAGAGGAGGATTCACCTTGATCAAAGTCAAGCTCACTAGGAGGAGGGGTTGGTCCATAGAGCTATCCACTCAACCTCAAGAGCTAAAACATTCACCAAAGCTTCATCTCAACCGATCTAAGCTTCTCCAAGGGAATCGAGCATCGGTGATTACCTCCAGTGAGGTATGATATTTTTCAACCATTAAACTCAATTTGGTGTGGAGCTTTATGAAAGAAATTTTGATCCCATGGAATTTTGACCATTAGATGTGCTTGCCATTAGGTTTAGATGGTGTGGGTTAAGTTTCAATCCAATCTGAGCTCAATTGAGCTCACATCTTCCCTTTGAAAGTGGGCAGTCTACATTGTTCCTCAGGGAAGAACAAGAATGATCTTTAGCCATCCATCCACACATTTTGGATGGACAGCTAAGATTAAATCACATTTTATATCCTATTTTATCCTCTCTAAACCACAAATTAAATCCTAGTCATTCGAACCTTGATTGATTGGTGGCAGAAAAAGGGCGTAACACCGCCGCCATGTGGTGTTATGATGTGACATTTAAGTGGCACTCAGAGGATGACACATGTAAAGCTGAGTCACATGTGTCACATAGATTAAGGGATTAATTAGAGTTTGTTTAATTCAAATTAATCCTATAAACTTCAATAATTCATATTTCTAACAAAAATCAAAAAATATGAGGTAAATTGCCATTGAAAGATAATTCAATCTAGAATATTCTAAAATTAATTTTAATAGATTTTGAATATTGTCTTTCTCTAGTTTTGGGGTTTTATTAGAAATCTTAAATTTCTAATTACTCTCTAATTAATCCACTAATTAATCTTAAACTTCTTGAGTATATTTTGGGGATGACTCCTCCTAATTTTCTTGGGATTTATTGGTTTAATTAGGAAATTGCTAATTCATTTTCTAATTACCCCTTATAATTAAGATAATTAAGGGTTAGATTAGTGTTTTAAGCCTTCGTTGAAGTTGATTAAGGCCTTTTTTAGTGAATAGGAGGTTTAGAAAATAATTTTGGGGCATTTCCTCTAAGCTATTCCTTAAACCCCCTTTTCTTTCTTAATCCTCTCTTAATTAAGGGATAATTCACTAATTACCCTCTTAATTAATTTCTTAAAATTCTAAAACATTCCATAACTTAATTAATCTACTAGGGGTAGATTCTTAGGTGTTCAAGAGCCTAAGTTCAATTAACGAAATCAAAACTCAACTCATATGTGTGAGGGGATTTTTGAAATTAATTAAGTTAAACCCCTTAGCTTAATTAATCATTAATCATGAGCCAAATTGCATTAGGCCTCTTTCTTCCTAGGTGCATTGCAAATTTAAATTCCTTGTGTGGTTTTATGTCATCTCATTGGCTCATAATTATTTGATTAACTATGCTAGGTGGTGTGTAAGGGATAATTAACATGTTTAATTCATACCTTAACCTAATCAAAATATAAAATGAATCTAATCATCTAAAAATAGAACAAAAATATCAAATAGATCTGGAAATGGGTTAGGAACAACAAACTCAATTCACATTTTCAAAATTAAATCAAATTCAAAATCAAACAAAATCATATTAAATAAACTTTGATTTACTTTAAGCTTTCTTATTTCATAAGATTGTCTTTAGGATTTAATTAAAGTGAATGTGTTTACATGGTTTCATTGCTTTAGCTCTTCCCCAACATGCTAAATATGTGTGTCGATGGTTGGTTTCATGCATCCATACTTTTCAAAAATCAAATTTAAAATGAAAATGTTTCTTTTATGTCAAATTGCATGTGTTGGCTAAAGTAAGAATATGAGTTATTATCACTATTAAATTCAAATTATTTTCAAAATATGTGAATCAATTATCAACATAGCCAACAATGCACCTTTTTTTTCAAAGCTCCGTTGCATCAGCGATCATGTGCCTAAGCATTCTCTATGTATACTTCAATCATATCATGCTTTAGCTTGTCAGAGTCCATAAGGTGAATTGCTTTCTGGAGCTAAACTGAAAGTGTGTTACTTATATCTTATTTATAAGTTTGATGTGCTTAGTGTGTTTTCT
>JAKCPB010001478.1:0-97713 GCA_021442155.1 Cymbidium sinense | reverse complement strand
CACAAACCATCATAGCCAACAAACTGTTAGAGATAGTACCAGTAGAAGGTCCGATTGAGTGGATTACAAACACACCTAATCGACAATATCATCACCATATCAAGAATATATAAGCAAATGTGATGGAGCCAACATTGCGTAATCCCATTAATAGGATCGCATGAGGGGACCATAACAAATGAAGTGAAGCATCTGGAACCAAGCCAAACAAAGCAACCTCATGCATTCAGGATTAAGAAACTAGCCAGTGAAAGGTAAATCAGCAAAGTCCCAGCCTAAGTTACCACATAAATTATAGCAGATTAAAGTACAACAGTAGATTAAGAGATAAAAGATAATGTCAGCACCCCAACAGAGACAAATCCGCTGAAAAAAAAGCTACCACATAAGGAACATTCATAAGAGAACAATATCCCATTTCAGACAATCCTTAGAAATACCCCACAGGCTTGCCATAATAACAATCATTGAGAGTATACAAACCATAGGTTAAGATCAAGTAGAATAGTTGATTAGGCACAGTGATCTGCACAATACTAGCAAAGACTAAAAGGGATACTATAGAAAGTTAAGACAAGAGCCTGAGACAACTAATCGATAAACCAAATCCACAAACATCCAAAGTCTTAAAACAATAGGTAACATCGACTATAACCTCTCAAAAATGACACTCCAATCCAAGAAGGTAACAGCACAAACCCAATAGATGCAGGATTACAATATAAACAATGACTATAAATATGATTCACAGCCACCCTGAAATGAGCAACAACCCAGCCAGAAATAATCCGGGCAATCAGAAAGTCACTCCCATCAGAGCAACTAATGCAACATTGTAAGCCACTAGAATATAAAATAAGAAGATGATTCCAAGTAGAGACATCATTACCAAGCAGGAATTTTAAGACAATAAAGGTCCAAAACCAACTTGCTAAGACAAGAGTGCAAGATGGCAAAAAAATAGCAGAGGAAAATCGGGAGAAGCAATAGAAAAATCGCAGTACTCAACCCAAAGGGATTAAAACCAAATCAACAAACAAATCAACAAACAACCATGGCAGAAACCTCCAAAACCCAAAAGTAATTAAACCCAATCCATTCCAAGACAAGGATTTCGCACCAAAATAACCATTAAAAGAGACTAGGTATTACAATTTCTTCCCTGTGAAAGCAGTCGAGGTTAGCATTATATAAGCAAGGATACCGTACAGAAAGTCCTGAAGCCCAACAGCCAACCAAAATCCTTTAAGCATAAGTGTTGAAACCTTTATGAATTAGGCCTTTAAGGAGGAAAGAGTCCCAAGGAATGTAAGCATCAGCCAAAATAATACTATAATTATCAAAATAAAATTAAACCAAAGATAATGCACACTAATCGCTGCTAGAAGCAACATAGGTAGTAGCAATGCTCCAAGCCATATTATCGAGAAAAAAATTGGTTAAAGAAGTTAGTACTAAAATCTAAGCCCATCAAAAGATAACTTCCTCCAGCAATGGTTAATTCTCTCAGGTTTAGAAATGAATGTATCAATGAAATTAAAGTCCCAAGTGGGATTGCAATTATAAAACCAATAACAGGTAACACAAGGCTCAACTGGGTTCCAATTCAAGAGATTGATGTGCATATAGTTCAACATCTGCCCCATAATATTGTAAATGCCAAAAATAGAAATCTTCCAACTAAAGGAGAAGGGGTAAAGGTAGCAAGTCATGGAAAAGAGCACAAGACAGCAATGATATCTATGAGGAGTATCCATAAAGAACACAAGGAAATAAAACCAAAAAGGGAGAGCTAAGAAGAGAATTAGACTGAGGTAAGGAAGCCCGAATTGTCCAAGTTAACCACCAAGTATTTGGGTAATGTAAATTGATCAAAGAAGATGATACTTCTAATCTCGCACCGCATTTGCAAGGTAATCAAGACAAAGTTACCTTCACGCCAAACATGAGTGATGGTACTGAGAGAAGAGCCCTAGTTTGCTTGAGGAGGTAGTACAAACAAGTGTTGCTCATATTGGTAGAAGTCAAAGGTCAAGAGAAGAGCCCACCTCTATCCAAATATTGAGCCCCATTTTGAAGACAAATTTCTAGAGCTTTGTGGACCCATAAGCTCAAGATAAGGGACAGTCGGGAAATAAGGGGATAAGCAAATGCACATAGGACTATACCCTTAGAATCCTAAAATGCCTCCACAACCAGCCATTATGAGAGAGCCATCAAGATAATTTTAATAATATGATCAAGAGGTTTTTCCAAAAAACCATTCTATCATTTTGATAGTAAGTCGGTCCGGAAGGTTGAGGCCCAGCTTTATTGGCTAGAGATTTACTTTAAAATGTTTGTGATGAATTAAATTGGCTTTAAACAAGTCACAAATTTTGTTTTAGTTCTAGCAATAATCCTCATGTGATTCATAATGAATCCCACGATGTTTATTTTCATTTGGTCCATCCATATGAACCAAATAAGAGTAATGGCGATTATGATTTTAATATGACCTTTAATTGCATTGTCAAAGTAAACTTCAAGAAGTTGATATAAAGTAAAAGAACAATTAAAATTGATAATGTTGAACAGATCGTCATACCAAATCCAAATTTTTGAGGCAATAGCCCCATTAACAAAAACATGGTTAACATTCTCAATATGAGAACAACATTGACATTTAGAGGGTAAATAAAACCCTTTACCCCACAATAAAGAGTCAACAGAATAAAGTTTTTAGGATAATGCCAAGTTAGAATGAGTAAGAAGAGGGGATATTGTTATTCCAAATTTTGGAGAACACAATAGAAGAACTGAGTGTCTTTAGTGAAGCCACACATTTTAAGGTTGAAATCCCCATTATGAGATAGCTTAAAGATAACTGATCATGATTGTTAGAGTGATAGGAATATTAGTAATCATATTTAAGAAAGTGGAAGGAATAGAATCGGAATCTTACTAGTGTTCCACTTGAGGTTTTGCCATAATGAATTAACTCTAATAGCGAAAGTGGAGTGAGTGTAGAGTAAGTCATCAATGGATCCACAACCACTCTAGTTGTCTTGCCAAAAGAAGGAATTGCCAGAGTTTATGCCCCAAAAAATTAAGGATGCATCCCATTTGATAACAAAGTCTTCCACAGTGAGAATCACCCGATTTAAAGGGACAAATGAGAGGATGTTTACCCCGCAATATTTAGAAGTCATGAAATTCGCCCAAAGACTATTTTTGCTAAAATTCCACCAAAGTTTGTAGGAGAAGGCATTGATAACTTCTTTGATGGATTTACATCCTGCACCTCCCTTCAAGAGTACCACAACTTTAGATCAAGATGACCAAAGGCATTCTTTTAGAGGAGGTATTGGTTCCCAAAAATTTGTTTAAGAGACGCTCAATTCTAGATGGTAGAGTTGGTAGGCACAATGGTTTGAAGAAGGTATATGGCATGGAATTTAGAGTGCTCTTGATCAAGGTAAGCCTACCACCAAAAGAGAGTAAATGAAATTCCCAAACTAAATTTTGTTAGAAATTTTGAATTAGATCATCAAAAGGTGTGATCTTTTTGGCCTTTAAAAGGAGCCCCAAGGTAATTAAGAGGGAGTTGATTTTGCTTAAAATTAGTAATTTGATATTTGGTTAAGTCTATTAGAGGAATCTTAGTTGAAAGAATAAAATTGCATTTTCCTTCATTAAGAAAAAAGACCACTAACTTTACCAAAATCATTTAGGAGGTTCTTAATGGTTTTAACATGTTGAAGGGAGCCATGAAGATAATGAAATCATCAAAGCTAAGATGAGAAATAGGAAACCTCCATGAGTTTTAAAAGACATATTAGATTATTAGTTAAAAGATCGTTAAGGCTCCTTGACAGTATTCAATAGCAATGATAAAAGAGAAGGTGATAGTGGGTCACCTTGCCTCAAACCATGGCTAGAAGGAAAGAAACCTATGGACTCACCATTCATGAACCAAAACCGGACATTCGTGATACACCTTTTATAATCCGGATAAAACTATTAGAAAAAACCAAACAAATTTAGGATTTGAAAGAGAAAATCCCATGAGAGATTGTCAAAGGCTTTAGCGATGTCCAGCTTTGAATAAGATGTTGCCTCTAGAAGGGACATCAATGTCATGAACCATTGAGCAAGAAGAATATTATCCGATATTGCTCGTGGTTTAACAAAACCATTTGATTTGGGAGATGATTTTAGGAAATAAAGGGCTAAGCATTATTTATTAATTTAGCAATGAGTTTTTGAAAAAGGTGCAAAGATTAATCGATCTAAAATTGCCCCCAAGATTCGGATTGTTAGTTTTGGAAATAAGGACAATAGAAGTGCTTGAAAAGTATTTGGGAATAGGATTGCCATCAAAGAAATCAATAACAACATCAACTAAGTCGCTTTTAATAAATGGCCAACAATGCTGAAAGAAGTGGTATAGCCATCGTACAAGAATGAGTCGTTGTTCATGTTCTTAAGAGTATTACTAATCTCCTCTAAGGACACATAGTGAGTAAATGATTATCCACTCTTAATCATAAGGGATAAGATGGGTGTTTGATAAAGTTCAAAGAACGATTAGAATTTAATAAAGTTTGGAAATGATGTATGACGTAATTCTTAATATCATTGTTATCGGTTATCCATTCACCATTAGAGTTCTTAATTTTCTTAATCAAGTTTAAGGCTTTCCGTTTATTACAAATGGCATGAAAATACCTGGTGTTTCTGTCACCATATGCAATATGTTTGCTTGCGACTTTTTGACGCCAATAGGTTTCTTCCATGTTTTGATAATTAACCAAGTTATTCTTGGCAATGTTCAACTCCTCAAGTTTACTGGGATCTTGAGATAGCCTCTTCAAGAGAACAAACCTCTTATTCCATAGCTTTAAGATTTGTGAAAAGGTTTTTAAAAATGTGTTTGTTCCACCAATTGAGATTTTGTTTAAGTCTTCTGAGCTTAAGCCAAAGATGAGTCATACCTTTAACTTAATTATCCAGGAAAATAGGGGCCATCCAATTAGTGAGACATTGGTGAAGTCACTATGTTGGGTCCACATATTTTAAAATCAAAGGAGAGGGAGTAGACGGGTTAGGGATTTTGAAAGAAATCAAAAGAGGAGCATGGTCGACAAAGTTCGCTCAAATGCTCAACAATGGTAGTAAGCCACTGATTGATCCAAAGAGAATTAAAGAGGGTCCTATCAAGACGCTGCCAAAGTCTAGAGTTGTGCCACATGAAGTTAGACCTAGTGAAACCAATGTCGATCAGATTGCAATCAAGGATCATATTTGAGAAGTCCTCCATGGAATGAAGGTTAGAGAACATCCTCCCTTCTTTGAACTAACTATGATAGTATTGAAATCACCTCCAACCAACAGGGAAGGTTAGCGAGAGAAGCAAGGTGTAAGTGATTCCAAAGGATGTTCCTACCACTCTATTACAAGAAGTATAGATAAAAGAGCCAAAAGATAAGTCACCTAAGGAGATTTTGACATTAACCAATTGGTCAAGATCATCAATGATGGAAATGGTGATGGAGTTGTGCCAAAAGCACCAAATTTTATTATTAAGATTGAAGAAGAAATTATGAAAACCAAGAGATCTAGCGACAAAAGCAATCTTAGAAGAATTAATGAAAGGTTCAATAAGAACAAGTAACTTGATATTATGAATGACAAAAGACTCCTAACACAATTGTGACAGAAGAGACCCACAACCCTTATTTCAAATAAGAAAATTAATCATGACAAACCAAAAGGGAAAAGGAAAAAGAAAGGAAAGAGAGGAGAGAAATGATGACACATTACTTGTGGGTGAAAGAAGAGGAGTGGTTCTAGTGAAGTTATTATTAGAAAATTTTGCTTTGTAGGGTTTTTTGTTTTTACCAATTTGAAAGGGTCTATCGAATCCAAATTATCTCCATAAAGGGATTGATTTTTGGGTAATAGTAGAAGAATCTATCAATGTTTTAGAAGAGGATTTCACCTTCTTCAGAGATAGAGTGTGAGAAATTGGGTTCAATTGATTATCACCAAGGAAATAGATGGGGAAGTTCGCACCATTAAATACAAATATCTTTCTCAATATGTTCTCAAGCCATGGGTCATCATTGTTTTGGTCCATTATATGATTCCCATTCAAATTGTTTAATTGGGTGTCCAATATAAGGCTACCATTTTATTTTCAGAGATTTAAATGAAGCAAAGAGCTATCATGGGAAACCAGATTACAAGGGTGAGGTTAGGTAAATTGCCATTGGTATCATCACACCCCTCAATGGCTATTTTAGTACCAAGGTCGAGAGTGTTTTCCACTGTAGAGGAGGTGTAGGGAGGAGAGGTTCTTTTGAGTATCTTTAGGCACATATGCTAGTATTGGTTTTCCAGCCCCATTAATGGTATTCATATTCGTGGTAAATTTTTTGATTAGGATGAAGCACAGTGATCGTGTGAAAGCATTGAGTGCAAAAATAGAAAATTTTTGAAATCTTTTGACTATATCCAAATTTTTCGAGCCAATCCAAACCTCTTTGGGATATTTTTTGTGATGTCTATCTCAACGAGAATATGAACGACAGATGGCCTAGATCTAGTGGTGCTGCTTGGTCTATTTGGAGAGGCCTACCAAAAGGCCAATAGCAAACAAAACTTGATGAGTGACATAATGTAGCATGTTAGGAAAAGCAAGCCAAAGAGGGAAAATGGGAGATTCCTTTGACATCAAAGAGGCTACCATTTCAATGATTTGACAATTATGCATAAAGAATGATGAAAACCCGAATAATCTAAATCATTTGAGAGTTGAATAAGAATGTGAGGGGATCGATCAGACAGAGAAAGTACCCATAATTTTAAACTATGAAAGAAAGAGAATATTATCAAGATTATGCCTAAGGGAGAATTTACCCACCAAAGCCAACTTGAAGGGCTTAGCAAGTTTCAACATCTGACCAACACATTAGCCGCAATCCATGATAAGATGTCAAAATAAGATTAACCAAGCATTCGAGCTAGGATCTTACCATAAAGCATCTTTGAATGATTTAACAATAGGTGCATTAAATCAAATCCAAAACCCAGAGAGAGCAAAGCCGGTGCGACGTCGAGAGGTGACGGGATCAGAGACCGAGCCTCGCCATTGCTCTAATCCAAGGACGCCACATATGGGAGCGATATGCACGAGGAGAAGCAGAAGCGCCAATTACAGAAGCCAATCCAGAGGGGAATGCAAAATCACCGAGAGAGCAAGAAAGTTTGGTTTGGGGTTCAGGGTTTAGGTTTGTAGTTTAGGTTATTTTAATTTAGGGTTTTAGGGTTAGGATATAGGTTAGGTAGGTTTAGAGTTTTTTTTAAAATTAAGTAAACCAGTAGGTTTAAGTTTATTTAATTTATTTTTTTTAATTATTTGTATTTATTTTATTTTATTATTTTAATTTAGGTTTATTTTATTTTAGTAGTTTAGGGTAAGTTTTGGTTTATTTTATGGTTTATTGGTTTAGGTTTAGGTATTATTTTGATTTAGGTTGTGGCCTAGGGTTTAGGGTTTAGCTCAGTTTGGGTTTTATTTTAATATTTAGTCACTAGTTTAGATCTTTAGGATTTTAGGTTTAGGTTGGTTATGGTTATGCCTAGTTAGATTTAGGATTATTAGGTAGGGATTCAAAAGTCCAGGGTTTAGGCTCAGGTTTGTGGTCTATTTCAGTGAAATTTATTTTTTCAAGGGTCAATTTAAGGCTTAGTTTTTGGGTTTAGGTTTTAGGTTTAGGGTTTTAATTTTGGTTTTAGGGTCAGTAGGTTTAAGGTTTAGGGTTTATTTTGGATTCAGGGTTTAGTTTTAGGTTTAGTTTAGGGTTTAAGGTTTATATTTTATATTTTTTATTTTATTTATTTAGGTTTATTTTATTTTATTTTAGTTTATCTTTATTTATTTTTGGTTTTTTTAATATTAGGTTAATTTTATTTTTTTAGTTTATATTTTAGGTTTGTATTTATTTTATGTTTTATTTTATTTTTTTTTTTTTAAGCTTTTTTTTATTTTTTTTTATTTATTTTATTTATGGTTTATGTTTATTTATTTAGTTTAGCTTTATGTTTTATTTTTAATTTTATTTTATTTTTTTATTTTTTAGTTTTAGTTTAGGTTTTTATTTTCTTTATTTTAATTTAGTTTTTTTATTTTTATTTTATTTTCTTTAGGTAAATTTTTGGTTTTAGTTTTATTTCATTTTATTATTTTATTTTATTTTTGTTTAAGTTTACTTATTTATTTATTTTATTTATTTTTGTTTATTACATTTTTTGGGTATAGGGTTTAAGGTTTAGGGTTTAGGGTTTTAGGGTTTATGATTTTAGGGTTTAGGGTTTAGAGTTAGGATTTAGGGTTTAGGGTTTAGTGTTTAGGCTTTGGGTTTAGGGTTATTAGGTTTTAGGGTTTTATTTTAGGGTAAGGTTTTTTTTCTTTTTTTTTTATGAAAACCCATGATTATTTAAGACGGGTTACAAGGTCCCAAAGGGGATAAACTCAAACTAGCTCAAAGTACAATCATGGAGTAACCCATCTACATCCAAGAGAAAGAAAACATTAGCAATCACAATATGATTAACATAATAGGCTAAAGGTTAAGGCCAATGCTATGATTGTAAGATTTGGTAATATGGAGCAAACTTGTAAAAGAAGGAGAGAGACTCACCCAAAGTTGTAATAAGAGGAGATTAGGCAAGGTAATCACAGTTAGAGGAAAACAACATAATATGAGTATTTAGAAGGAATTGTGATAGAGAAGGCTCGCTCAATCACATCTTTAGATGCAAGTATGAGCATCCAAACTAGAGAAGGGTTACATCACATAAACCAATAGGGAGTGAGATCATCACCATCATAGCCATAGAAGGTAGCAGTTTGATATTCTTGTGAGTTTATTAGCAAACTTAAGCAATCATATTTATATAGGTAATTGCTAAGAGTCAAGGATAAGGAGTCTCATTCAAGAAAGATATCATCAATATAGTCATCTTGACATGAGAATACATAAACATAAGAGGAGCCATCTAGAGTATGAATAGCCATATTTTAGAAATTAGTTCCATATAATCTCCATTAGAGAGACAACTTGCTAAAACTAAATAAGTCAATGGCCTATAATTAACACCATTCTAATCACATGATATTAAATGAATCTTTAGTAACCAGAAATATTTATGTCCTAGAGAAAAGCAATAGTAAGTTTTATAGCTCAACACAGGGAATGAATCCAACCAACCAAAATTAGCTCTTAGTTAGAGTAGCCCAATAGTGATTTGGCCATTTTTATCCAGATCAACAAGGTTTAGGTTTAAGGTTTAAGGTTTATGGTTTATTTATTTTAGGATTTAGATTTAAAATTTATTATTTTAGGTTCTTTAGGGTTTATTAGGTTTATTTTAGGATTTAGATTTATTAAGTTTAGGGTTTAGGATTTAGGATTATTTTTTTAGGTTTAGTTTATTAAGGATTTAGGTTTAGGTTACTTTAGAGTTTTAGGTTTATTTTATTTAGATTTTAGGATTTATTTTAATTTTATTTAGTTTATTTATTATTTTAAGTATTTATTTTTTAGGGTTTTTTATAGATTTCTGGTTTTTAGTTGTTTAAGTTTAAAAGTTCAGTTTAGGAATTAGATTTGGTATTTAGGGCCTAGGGCTCATATTTAGGGTAAGTTTCAAGTATAG
The DNA here is from genome assembly GCA_021442155.1 of Cymbidium sinense. Lineage (NCBI taxonomy): Eukaryota > Viridiplantae > Streptophyta > Magnoliopsida > Asparagales > Orchidaceae > Cymbidium > Cymbidium sinense. The sequence goes on along the minus strand of JAKCPB010001478.1, from coordinate 88,008 downwards.
TTTAAGGGCTCATTTATGGCTCAGGTTGGCCTGAGTTCATATTTTTTAGGGCTAGAGGTAGTTTAAAGTCAGGTAGTAGGTCAAGATAAAGTTTAGGCCTAGGGCCCATCAGTTTGGGTATTAGGCCTAGGGTTAGTTTATTTTAGTAGAGTTTAGGGTTAGGATTTAAGGTAGGGTTTATTTTTGGGTTTTGTTTAGGTTTAGGATTTTTTATTTAGGTTTATTTTATTTTATTCATATTTTACATTCAATTATTATTTTTTATTTAGGTTTTCTATTCTAGATTATTTTATTTTTTTATTTAGTTTGGGTTTTATTTATTTATTTTAGTTTATTTTTGTTAGTTTATTTTCTATCATTTTTAAGTGTTTAGGTTTTAGTGGTTTTATTTTATTTTTATTTAGGTTTAGGTTTTTTATTTATTTTATTTTAGAATTTATTTAGTTTAGGTTTTGATTTTTATTTTTGGTTTTATTTTGGGTTTTAGGCTTAGGGTTTTATTTTATTAGGTTTAGGGTTTAGGGTTTGTGGTTTAATTTTAGGTTTATAATTTAGTTTAGGGTTTGTGTTTTAGGATTTAGGTTTATTTTAGGGTTTATTTTTTCAAATTAAACCAAACATTTGATTTTATTTAGTTTATTTTTTAATTATTTTATTTTATTTTATTTTATTTTATTTTATTATTTCTATTTAAGTTTATTTTATATTTTTAGGTTTTATGCTTTATGGTTTAGGTTAATTAAGGTTAGGTTTATTTAGCATTTTTTTTGGTTTAGGGTTTATTAGGTTTAGGTTTTTTTTATAGACTTTAGTGGTCTTTAGGGTTTTAGGGTACCCATTTTGGTAGGTTGTGGTTAAATTTAAAGTCTTTTTGGGCTCAGTTTAGGGTTGTAGGGTTTATGGTTCATATTAAGAAGGGTTTGGTTCATTAGTTGGATTTGGGTAGGGTTTATTTGTAGGTAGGTTTTAGGGTAAGTAAGTAGGGTATTAGGGATTAAGGTAGGTCAGGTTTTGGTTCATTTTATTATAGATTTATTTTTAGGATTAATATTTTTTTTTTTTGCTTTTATTTTATTTTTATTTTAGGTTTATTTTATTTTATTTTACATATTTTTTATTTTATTTAGGTTAGTTAGTTATTACATATTATTTTATTTTAGGTTTATGATTAGTTTATTGATTAGTTTAGTTGAAGTAGGTTTAGGGTTTGGGTTATTAAGGTAAGGTTGGGGTTATTAGATCAGGGTTTTAGTTTATTATTTAGGGTATTTTAGATATTAGTGGAGGGTTTAAGAGTTTATTGTAGTTTAAGGTTTATGTAGTAGGTCACTTAGAGATTTAGGGTTAATTTTTGGGTGGGTTTATTTATTTTTATTTAGTATTTTATTTAAGTATTTATTAGGTTTATGGTTTTATGTATTATCCACCATATGGTAGTTTGGTTTTAATTAAGTTTAAAGTTTAGGTATTTTTATTAATTTTTAGGGTAGGTATTAGTGTTTAGTATAGTATTTTAGTTTAAGTTAGGTTTAGGTTTTGATGTAGTAGGGTTTTTATTTAGTTTAGTTTAGTGAGGTATTATTTATGGTTTATTTAAAGTTTAGGATTATTATAGGGTAGTATTTAATTTTATTTTGGTTTAGGGTTTATTTATAGGTAGTTTAGTTATGTTAGGTTTAGGATTTAGATTTTAAGGTTTAGACAAGTATTTATAGGTTTATTTTATTTTATTTATTTTTAATTTTATTTTTTATTTTATTTTAGGTTTATTTTATTATTTATTTTAATTTAGTCAATTTTATTTATTTATTTTAGTTTATTTTATTAGTTTATTTTATATTTTAGTTTAGGTTTTATATTATATATTATTTTATTTTATTAGGTTTAGGTTTATTTTATTTTAGGTTTGGGTTTTTTTATTTTTTATATTAGAATTTATTTAGGTTGGTTTAGGTTTTAATGTTTGGGTTAATAAAGTTTAGGGAGGGGTTTAGTGGAGGTTTAGGTATTTAGGGTAGAGGGAGGATTTAAGATGAGATAGGATTAGGTTTAGGGTTTTAAAATTAAACCAGGGTTTAAATTATAGATCTTTAAATTATATATTTTATTTTAAGTTTTTAATGGTGGGTTTATTTTAGGGCCCAGGTCAGGGAGTCAGACTCAGGTAGTGGAGGGTAGGGAGGGCCCAGGAAGTTGGTAAGTAGGGTTGATTTGAGGGCCAGTTTGGGTTTTGGGGTAGTTTAGGTAAATTAGAGTCATTTTAAGGTTTATTTGGTAGGTATAGGTAGGGTTTATGTTAGTTTAGGGTCAGATTTAGGTTTAAAATTAGATTAGTTGGTTATTATGGTTTAGGGTTTTGGTAGTTATTTGGGGTTTGTAAGTTTTAGTTTTTAGCATTTAGTTAAAGTTTAGTTTTATTATTTAGTTTATTTAGAAAGCAAAAGTTTGGTTATTTATTTTATTTATTTTATTTTATTTTTGGTATTTTTTGTATTTAGTTTTTTTATTTTATTTATTTTAATAGTTTATTTTAGATTTTATATTTGTGTATTTATTTTTATTTTAGTTCATTTTATTAGTTTACTTTATATTTATTTTTTAGGTTTATTTTATTTTAAGTTTTATTTTATATTTTATTTATTTTATTTATTTTAGGTTTTTAGGTTTATGGTAGTTTATGATTTTTAGATTTAGTTTTTATTTCTTTTAGGATTTAGGATTTATTTTATTAATTTAGGTTTAATATTTAATTTTTCTTATTTATTTATTTAGGTTTATGATTTAGGTTTATTTTAGGCTTTATTAGTGTATGCTTTAGTATTTTGGGTTTTAGGTTTTTTTTTAGTTTTATTTAGTTTTAGAGTTTGGTTTTAAGTTTAGTTTAGTTTATTTAGGTTTGGGGTTTTGGGTTTAGATTTAGGGTTTTTAGGGTTTAGGGTTTAGGATTTAGGGTTTAGGTTTTAGGATTTTTAGCATTTAGGGTTTTGGGTTTACGATTAGGGTTCAGGTTTTTGTTTAGGTTTTAGGGTTTGTAGTTTCTTTTTTAACAGAGAACAAATTCAGATTCAACATTTCATCTTTTTGATTTCATCAACCAAGTAACACACCAAGTTTTCTACAACATAAGAGACCACGTAAATAAAAAATGAGCACGCATAGAGCAAATTAAAAACCTTAAATAACAAGTTCATACACAATTCCATAACTTTAAGTTTTATTTTAAGGCATTTTAGTTTATTTTATTTTATTTTAGGTTTATTTTAATTTTATTTTACATTTAGTTTTCATTTATTTATTTCTTATTCTTATGTCTTTTAATTTTATTTGTTATATATATTTTATTTTAGTTTATTTCAATTAGTTTATTTTATTTTCTTTTGGGTTTAGGTTTAAGTTTTAGTTTAGGTTTTATTTTATTTTATTTTTATTTTATTTAGGATTTACAGATTTATTTAGTAGATTTAGTTATGGTTTAGGGTGGGTGGTGGTATGGTTTAGTTAGAGGGTTTATGGTCAGATTTAGTGGTTTTTGGTTTAAGGTTTAGGGTTTAGGGTTAGGTAGGTTCAGGGTCAGTTAGGATAGGTTTTAGTGGGTCAGGTTTAGGGTTTAGTCTGTAGTTTAGTTTTAGGTTAGTAGTTTGGATTAGGGTTTAGGGTTTTTATTTTGTTTTTTATTTTTCAAATAAGTCAGGTTTAGCATATTTATTTTATTTAGTTTATTTTTGATTTATTAGTTTATTTTAGTTTGTATTTTTATTAAGGTTTATTTTTAATTTTATTTAGCTTAGTTTACTTATTTTTATTTATTTTATTTGATTTTTTTACTTTAGTTTATTATTTAGTTTTAGGTTTACTTTAGTTTAGTTTTACTTTATTCATTTTAGGTTTAGTTTAGGTTTAGTTATTTTAGTATAGTTTATTTTATTAGGTTTCTTTATTTCTTTTTACTTTAGGTTTTATTTTTTTATTTATTTTTTTATTTTTAGGTTTAGGTTTTATTTTATTTTGTTTATTTTATGTTAATTTTATTTTATTTTAGGTTTATTTTATTTTATTTCAATTTTTATTTTTTAGTTTAGTTTAGGTTTTATTTTATTTTTTTTTTTATTTCAATTTAGTGTTTTTTATTTTTTTATTTTATTTTTTTTTATTTGGTTTAAGCTTTTTTAGTTTTATTTCATTATTATTTTATTTTATTTTTTATAAATTTATTTTATTTTAATTTTTATTTTATTTATTTTATTTATTTCATTTTAGGGTTTTTAGGTTATAGTTTATTAGTGTTTTAGGGTTTTTTTACACCAGGGTAGATAGGGCCTGAGAGGATTTATAGGGTCAGGGTTTAGGTGGTCAGGATTTTTTAAGGGAGGTTTAGATTGAGATTTAGTGTGGCTCAGTTAGGCAGTCTGGGATAGAGGTAAGAGTTTAGGGTTTAGGTCAGTTATGGCCTAAGATGCAGATCAGTTTTTTATTTAGGTTTTAGTTTATTTTTAATTTATTTACCATTTTATTTATTATCAGTTTAGGTTTGGTTTTCCATCCGATCCATGTAAGTTTAAGTGTTCCTTTAAGTTTATATGTTTACAATTTAGTTTTGGTAGGAGTGGGGTAGGTTTGTGGTTAGTAGGTTGGCTCAGGGGTTGGGTAGGGTTTAGGGTTTATTTAGGGTGAGTAGGTTAGGTTTAGTTTTCAGTTAAGGTTTGGTTAGGGTATATTCATAGTAGGGTCAGAAGTGGAAGGATTTCAGGTTTAAGAGGGTTTAGTTTATGGTATATTATTTTATTTTATTTTAGGTTTTATTTTATTTTACATTTAGTTTTATTTAGGTTATTCTTAGAATTTTTATAGTTTAGTATTTTATTTATTTAGTTTATTTATTTGTTTATTTATATCATTGGTTTAGGTTTAGGTTTAGTTTTTATTTTATTTTATTTATTTTATTTAGGTTTAAGTTTTTTGTTTATTTTATTTTAGAATTTATTTATTAGGTTTAGGTTTTTGGTTGGGTTTTAGGTTTAGGGTTTGGGATTAGGGTAAGGTTAGAGGGTTTAGGGTTTAGGGTTGTGTTAGGGTTTAGGGTTTAGGGATGATGGGTTGGTTTAGGGTTTAGGATTTTGTTTAGATTTAGTATCTTAAATTAAGTAAGTAGGTTTATTTAGTTTATTTTTTTAATTTTTAATTTATTTATTTTATTTTTATTTAGATTTATTTTATTTTAGGGTTTATGGTGGTTAGAATTTATGTGGTCAAGTTAAGTATATTTAGGGTAGTTTAAAGGTTTAGGGTTTAAATTTTATTATTATTTTATTTTTTTAATTTTTTTTATTTTTATTATTTTATTTATTTTATTTATTTATTTATTTGGGTTTAGGCATAGAGTTAGGGTTTAGGCTTAGGGTAGGGTTTAGTTTGGGTTTAGGTTTAGTTTATTTGAGGGTTGGAGGGCCTGGGGGTAGGTTTAGTATTATAATTTAGAGCCTAGTTAGGTTTGGGTTTAGGGTTGGTAGGTCAGTGTAGGGTTTTCAGTTTAGGGAGTTAGGGAGAGGAGGGTTTAGGGTCAAAAGGGTAGGTGGTAAGTTTAGATTTTTTAGTTTATCTTTTGGTTTAGTTAGGGTCAGGGTAGGGAGTAGTTTAGAGGTTAGGAGTTTAGCATTTTAGAGTTTAGTGGAGGATGGTAGGGTAGGGAGTACAAAAGAAGTTTGGGTTATTGCTTTTATGATTATTAGGTATTTTAGGTTTATTTTATTTTTATTTTATTTAGGTTTATAGGTTTAGATTTTAATTTTAAGTTTTATTTATTTTATTTTATTTATTTTATTAATTTATCTTTTTGTGTTTAGTTTAGGTATTAGGTTTTATTTTATTTTTTATTTTATTTATTTAGTTTTAGGTTTTAATTTTTATTTATTTAGGCCCAGGTTTTAGGTTTTAAGGTTTATGTATTTTTGGCTCAGGTTTAGGTTGGGGTATGTTTAGGTCAGGGTTTAAGGAGTTTAGGTTTAGGTTTATGGAGGGTATGATTTAGGGTTTATGATCTGGGTGGGAAAGTGTTTAGGAAGAGTTTAGGGTTTGTTTATGGAGAAGATTTATAGGTTTGGGTATGTAAGGTTTAGGAGTTTAGGAAGAGGGTAGTGGTGGGAGGGTTTAGAGTGGGCAGGTGGAGTATAGTTTTGGGCCTGAGTTTAGGGTGGTTTAGGGTTTAGGGTTTAGGTTTTTGGGGTTTAGTTTAGTTTAGGTTTTAGGGTTTGGAGTGGGTTTTTTTAGGGTTTAAAGTTTAGGGTTTAGGATTAGGGTTTAGGTTTTTGTTTAGGGTTTAGGGTTTGTAGTTATTTTTTTTAGCATAAAACAAATTCAGATTCAACATTTATTCTTTTCAATTTAATCAGCCAAGTAACACGCCAAGTTTTCTATGACATAAGTGACCATATAGATAAAAAACGAGCACGCATAGAGCAAATCAAAAATCTTAGATAACTAGAACCGCCTCTCAGAGTGACCTTCCACAACTTTAGGTTTTATTTTAAGGTTTATTTTTCATTTTAGGGTTTTGGGTTTATTTATTTTGTTTATTTAATTATTATTTTATTTATTTTTTTGGTTATTTTTTTTGTTTTTTTTATTTTTTATTTTATTTTCCTTTTAGGTTTAGGTTAAGCTTAAGGTTTTAATTTTATTTCATTTTATTATTTAATTTTATTTTTGTTTATGCTTAAGGTTTAGGTTTATGTTTTTAGCTTTTTAGGGTTTCGGGTTTAGAGTTTAGGGTTTAGGGTTTAGGGTTTAGGTTTTTGGGTTTAGGCTTTAGGGTTTAGGGTTTTGGTTTTTTTTTTTTTGGGAAAGTTAGAATTTTGTTACAATAAAAGGAAAAGATACAATGTCCTTAAAAGGGGTAAAGCTCTAAAATTGTACTATGCTCAGAGCTACAAGAAACCTAAAGAGCAAAACCCCCATAAGTACATTAGTAAAAAAAAGAAAACAAAAGAGCAAATACAACATCTAGAAAGTATAAAAGAAAAAGACATAGAGTAAGACTAAAATAAATCCTAAAAATAGTAAGAGGATGAGTCAGCAGCAATTCATGATTCCTTTGAGAAAGTAAAATAAGAAAGATCATCAACAACAACACTTGGGTTACTGAGTAATGACCATTCCTCTATAAAGTTCCAACCCAGAAAGAAATCTACAAAACACTACAAAGGCAAAAGTCATAGCTAAAAAGGATAAGGATAAAGATAGGAAATAGGGAGAGTTGAGAAAGAGAAGGCTCAAGCTCAGTTAGGATCATCTCAAGGGGCAAAAACTCATATGAGCATCCAAACTTCATAAAGAAGGGTTACAATCATATGTAATGCTACCAACTAGAGAGAACAGGTGTGTAACATCAAAGCCATCATAGCAGCATACCTGATACAAGCAAACATCCAAAGCCAGTAGTTCATAGAGTTCTAGATCTTGCACCATTAAATAAAGAGCAACCAACCAACAATTAGCTTGCAACCAAACCACCAAATAAAAACCACAATAGACTAACCACAACAACCTAGAGGGAGGCTAGAACAAAGTCAGAACACCAACAACACCATTATGCAAATACCCATCCAAGCTCCAAACTAGGGAAAACTAGAACCCCATCTAAAGCAGTACCCATTGCTAATTAAAGAAACAACCAACAAAACCAAGATAGGAGCCCTCAAGCCAACGTCCTAACAAATAGCCATCACCAAACTTAACCAGGGTGAACAACCATAAATGACTAAATAGCTCAAAAATGAAGCCATCAACTGAATGAAACATAAGCTGCAGCCATTACAAATAACTAGGAGACAAAACAACCACACAAAAGGGGGACAAAGGCAACCACCAACCACTAGAAACCAAAAAGTCATATCCAAAAGGATCAACAAAGGTTTGACCAACACAACAAAAGGCTCCAACAAATTGTCCAAAAAGAAGGAAAAGACCAACAAGGAAAAAAATCAACCAACTAAGATTCTAATGATAACTACAAGTCCTCCAACCAAACAAATTTAACTAAAAAATATAAGGCAACCACCGTGAGAGAAACCCATCATAAGTAACCAACAAAGGAAGCATCCCCAGCCTAATGAAAACTAGAAAACCAACAAACCTCCACACAAAGAGAGGTCCAAAAGAAGCACAACCACCATAGAAGGCCAAACGGTACCAGACTAGCCAAGAAACCAAACTTCCCAACAACAAGACTAATAAAAAAGCATAATTACAACATAAAATGTGTAAAATAATGTACCCAACGGAGGCTAATCCTAAGAGAATAACCCAACATAAAACCAAGGCAAAAGAAGAATCGAGCAACAAATAATAAGGAACAGGCAGGCAATCCCCAAAAAAGCAGCTAGGAAATTCCACAAAAGATGGCCTAGAAAGGCAACAACCAACAATAGTTCCCACTAGGAAGCTCACCCATCCAACCATGAAAAACCAATAAAAAGTAATTCAACTTCAATAGGAGAGCCAACAAGCCAACCAGTGTAGAAAATAGAATAAGGTAGTAAACCATCTTATCCACCAAAGAACTTGAGTAACAAGGCAGAGAAGACAGAGCCACTGTGAAAAACCAAGCCAAACCAAAAGAAGAGGTCAAACCCATAACTCAACAGGTAAAAATGAAAATGTTTGGGGTTTAGGTTTAGGGCTTTGAATGGGTTTTGAGGGTTTAGGGTTTAGGGTTTTGGTTTGTATGGTTTAGGGTTTAGGTTTTAGGGCTTAGGGTTTAGGATTGTAGTGGGATTTAGGGTTTAGGGTAAGTTGGGTTAGGTTTAGGTTAGATGTGGTAGTTATGGTTTTAGGGCTTAGGTTTAGGGTTTGGGGTTTTGTGGTTTAAGGTTTAAGGTTTTATGGTTTTAGGATTTAAGGTTTAGTAAGGTTAAAGTTTAGGATTTGTGGTTAGGGTTTAGGGTTTCTGGTTAAGTTGTAGGTTTGGGTTTTACATTTTAGGTTTAGTGTTTTATGATTTAAGGTTTAGTTTAGGGTTGTTTAGTTTTTTTTTAAATCATAAATATGTTTAGGTTTATTTAGTCTATTTTTTATTTATTTTATTGTATTTGAATATTTAGGCTTGTTTTTTATTTGTTATTTAGTTTAGTTTATTTATTTTAGTTTAGGTTTTCATTTTAGTTTATTTTTTAGGTTGAGGTTTAAGTTTATGTTTATTTTTTAGTTTATTTTATTTATTATTTTCTTTTTAGGTTTAGGTTTTATTTTTTATTTTTTGGTTTAGGTTTAGGTTTTTTTTCTTTTTAGGTTTAGATTTTAGATTTTAATTTTAGGTTTATTTTTAGGCTTTATTTTATAGTTTAGATTTAACTTTATTTTTAATTTATTTTATTCTATTTAGTTTAGGGTTTAGGTTTAGTTTATTTTAGGTTTAGTGTTAGGTTTTTTTTATTTTAGTTTAGTTTATTTTAGTTTAGGTTTAAGTTTATTTTATTTTATTTATTTTATGTTTAGGTTATTTTTAGTTTTGGGTTTAGGTTTTTTTAGGTTTATGTTTTAAGTTTTATTTTATTTTATTTTAGGTTTAGTTTATTTTTATATTTTACTTATGGTTTTATTTTATTTAGGTTTTTTATTTTTAGGTTTATTTTATCTTTTAGTTTAGTTTAGGTTTTTATTTATTTTATTTTATTTTATTTTATTTTTTATTTTTTATTTTATTTTATGCTTTAAGTTATTTTTAGTTTAGGTTTTATTTTATTTTATTTTATTTTATTTAAGCTTAAGTTTTATTTTAATTTTATTTTTAGGTTTTATTTTGTAGATTTAAATTTAGGTTTAGGTTTTAGGGTTTAGGGTTTAGGGTTTAAGGTTTTAGTTTAGGGTTTAGGATTTGTGGGTTTTGGGTTTAGGATTTAGTTTAGGTTTTGTTTTTAGGTTTGTGGTTTAGGGTTTAGTTTTAGTGTTTTTTTATTTTATTTTTTATTATATTTACTTTTAATTTTATTATAAACAAATTAGTAAGTTTAGGTTTAATTAGATTATTTCTTATTTATTTTAGTTTATTTTAATTTAAAATTTTTTTAGGTTTATTTTTATTTTTATTTAGTTTAGTTTATTTATTTTAGTTTAGTTTTTTATTTTAGTTTATATTTCAGGTTTAGGTTTATGTTTTGGTTAAGGTTTTGGTTTTGATTTTAGTTTATTTATGTTTAGGGTTTTAGTTTTAGTTTTAAGTTTTTATTTAGTTTAAATTTAGGTTAGGTTTTAGTTTAGGGTTTAGGTTACATAGTTTAGGGTTGTTTGGTGGTTTGGTTTTGGTTTATGATTAGGTTTAGGGTTTAAAGTTTAGGGTTTAGGATTTTAGATTTAGTGTTTAGGGTTTAGGTTTTAGGGTTTAGGGTTTTCTTAAAAAAAAATTAAGTAAATCTATAGGTTTAAGTTTATTTAGTTTATTTTATCTTTTTATTTAGGTTTATTTTTTATTTTTAGTTAGTATAGTTTGATTATTTTAGTTTAGGTTTTCTATTTTAGCTTATTTTTTTAGGTTTTAGGTTTATGTTTATGTTCATTTTTATTTTAGTTTTATTTTATTTTATTTTTTTTTATATAGGTTTATTTTTTTTGATTTTTTAGGTTTAGGTTTTCATTTCTTTTTTTTTTAGGTTTTAGTTTTGATTTTATGTTTATTTTAGGTTTATTTAGTTTAGGTTGGGTTTGTTTTTTAGTACATTTAATTTATTTATTTTAGTTTAGTTGTTTAGGTATTTTATTTTAGTTTGGTTGGTTTAGTTATTTTAGTAGGTTTTTATTTTTATTTTTAGGTGGTTTTTAGTTTAGGTTTTTATTTTATTTATTAGGTATTTTTATTTTAGGTTTATGTATTTATAGTATTTTTATTATATATTTTATTTATTATGTTTAGGATTTTTTATATTTAGGTTTTTTCTTTTAGGTTTGTTTTATTTTAGTTTAATTTAGGTTTTTTTTAGTTTTTTATTTTTTTTTATTTTATTTAGGTTAAGGTTGGTTTAGGTTTAGGTTTGGGTTTAAGTTTAGTTTTTTATTTTTATTTTTTATTTAGTTTAAAATTTATTTATTTATTGTTTAGGTTTTATTTAGTTTAGGTTTAGGTTCAGTTTAGGGTTTAAGGTTTAGGTTTAGGATTTAAGGTTTGGGGTTTAGAGTTTAAATAAGGGTTTAGGGTTTAGGTTTAGGGTGTATTAGTAGGATTTAGGGTTGAGGTTTAGTGGTTTAGGTTGTAGGTCAGTTTTTAATTTTGGGGTTTAGTGTAGTGTGGTATGGTCAGGGTTTTAGGGGTTATGGTTTGGGTTTAGGTATATTTAGTTTGTTCATTTTAGTTTAGTTTATGTGATGGAGTTTATTTAGGTTTTAGTGAGTTTAGTTTATTTTATTTTATTATCAATTTTAGTTTTTAGGTTTAAGTTTATTTATTTTATTAGTTTTTATTTGTTTATTTTATGTTTATTTTATGTTTATTTTATTTAGTGTATTTATTTTATTTAGTTTAGATTTATTTAAATTTATTTTAGTTTTATTTTATTTATTTTATTATTAGTTTTTATTATTTTATTGTTAGTTGAGGTTTAGGTTTAGGTTTGGTTTTGTTTAAGTTTTTATTTTTTTATTATTATTTTTTATTTAGGTTCAGTTTTTTTTTATTTTATTTACTTTTGTTTAATTTATTTAGCTTTTTTTTTTTATTTAGGGTTTTAGTTTTGGGTTTAGGGTTTAGTTTATGGTTTAGGGTTTGTTTTATTTATTTTTGTTTAGTTTATTTTAGGTTAGGTTTATGTTTATTTTATTTTGTTTATTTTATGTTTAGGTTTTTTTTTAGTTTAGTTTTTAGGTTTATTTTTATGTTTCTTTAGGTTTAGTTTTTATTTCATTTTAATTAATTTAATTTTAGGTTTATTTTATTTTTATTTTATGTTTAGTTTTATTTTATTTAGATTTTATATTTAGGTTTATTTTATTTTTTTAGTTTTAGGTTTTGATTTATTTTATTTTAGTTTAGTTTTCATTTTAATTTTATTTTATTTTTTTAAGTTTAAGTTTAAGTTTAGGTTTTAGTTTAGGTTTTATTTTATTTAGGTTTTTATTTTTAGGTGTATTTTATTTTATTTAGTTTAGATTTTAATTTAATTTAATATTTTAGTTTAGTTTTTATTTTTATTTATTTTATTTTATTTAGGTTTTTTTTATTTTATTTTATTTATAGGTTTAGGTTTAGGTTTAGGTTTAGTTTAGGTTTTATTTTATTTTATTATTATTTTATTTTAGTTTTTTTTATTTTATTTATTTTATTTTATTTAATTTTGGTCAGTTTGGGGTTTTAGGATTTAGGGTTTTGGGGTTTTATTTTTATTTTAGTTTAGTTTATTTTTAGGTTAGGTTTATGTTTGTTTTATTTTTTTTATTTTAGGTTTTTATGTTTATTTTATTTTGTTCATTTTAGGTTTTATTTTTTTTGTTTAGGGTTTAGGTTTTATTTTTTTTATTTTTTAAGTTTATTTTGGGTTTAGGTTTTATTTAATTTAATTTAGTTTTATTTTATTTTTTATTTTATGTTTAGTTTTATTTATTTTAGTTTTTTTTTATTTTAAGTTTATTTTATTTTATTTAGTTTATTTTTATTTATTTTATTTTGTTTAGTTTTCACTTTTATTTTATTTTATTTTTGTTTTTAGTTGGTTTAGTTTAGTTTTTTTTTATTTTATTTTTTTTATTTTTAGGTGTATTTTTTTTTTTAATTTAGTTTAAATTTTAATTTAACTTATTAGTTTAGTTTTTATATTTTATTTTTTTTATTTTTTTTGTTATTTTATTTTAGGTAAGTTTAGTTTAGTTTAGTTTAGTTTTTATTTTTTTTTTTTTATTTTTGGTTTTTATTTAATTTAGGTTTAGGGTTTAGGTAGTTTGGTTTTAGGTTTTAGGGTTTGGGTTTATTTTTTTAGGGTTTAGTAGGGTTTAGGTTTTATTTATTTTAGTTTAGTTTAATTTTAGGTTTATGCTTATTTTATTTTGTTTATTTTAGTTTAAGTTTTTTTTTTAGTTTAGTATGTTTTATTTTATTTTAAGTTTATTTTTTTGGTTTTAAGTTTATATTTATTTTTATTTTAGGTTTATTTTATTTATTTTTAGTTAGTTTTTATTTTGTTTAGCTTTATTAGGTTTATTTTATTTTAGTTTAGTTTAGGTCTTATTTATTTTATTTTTTAGTCTAGTTTCACTTAAATTTTTTTTTTAGTTTAGGTTTAGTTTAGGTTAGGTTTTTATTTTATTTTATTTAGGTTTAGGTTTTATTTATTTATTTATTATTAGTTTAGTTTGATTTAGGTAGTTTAGGTTTTAGGGTTTTTTAGTTTTAGTTTTATATTTTAGTTTATTTATAGTTATTATTTTATTTTGTTTATTTAGTTTTAAATTAGGGTTTAGTATTATTTTTATGTTCATTTAGTTTTATTTTATTTTATTAGGTTTATTTTATTTTTTATTTTATCTAGTTTATTTATTTTATATTAATTTTATTTTATTTGTTTTTATAGTTTAGAGGTTTAGTTTGTAGTTTTATTTTATTTAGGTTTATTTATATTTTAATTGATTTAGTTTAGGTATTAAGTTTATAGTTTAGTTTAGTTTTAGTTTTAGGGTTTAGTCAGTATTTTAGATTTTAAGTTTTAGTTAGGGTTTAGTTTAGGATTTAAGTTAGGGTTTTAGTAGGTCATGATAGTTTAGAGAAGTTTAATTAAAGGATTTAGTAATGTTAGGGTTTTAGTTTAGGGATTTAGTTTAGGGTTTAGGTTTATAGGTTTAGGAGGGTTTAGGTTTATTTTTTTTAGGGTTTAGGGTTTAAGGATTTAGTATTTATTTAGGTTTAAAAAATATTTAGGTTTTATTTTATTTATATAGGTTTATTTTATTATTTATTTTTTAGTTTATTTATTTTAGTTTATATTTTATTTAGGATTTTATTTTAGTTTATTTAATTAGTGAGTTTATGTTTATTTTTAATTTATTTTATTTTATTTTTTATTTATGTTATTTTTTTATGTTATTTTTTTAGGTTTATTTTTAGGTTTAAGTTTATTTTATTTTATTGGCTTACTTTATTTTTTATTTTTACATTTAGTTTTATTATATTGGTAATTTATTTGGTTTATTTTATTTTTATTTAGTTTAGGTTTATTAATTTTTTTTAGTTTAGATTTTATTTCTTTATTTTATTTTTATGTTTAGGTTGTGGTTTAGGTTTAGTTTAGTTTAGGTTAAGTTATTTTAGGTTTTATTTATGTTTAGATTTTTCATTTTATTATTTTGGTTTGATTTAGAAGTTTTAGGGTTTGTGGTATAGTTTAGGTTTAGTAGTTAGGTCTGGGTTGTGATTAGGGTTAGTGGAGATTTAGAGTTTAGTTTGGGTTGGGTTAGGGTTTAGGTTTAGGTTAGGGTTTTTTAGAGTTTCTTTATGGTTTTGTGGTGGGTTAGGGTTGGATTTAGGGTTAGGGTTTAGGTTTTTTAGGGTTTTAGTTTGGGGTTTAGTTAGGGTTTAGGGTTTAGGTATAGTGTTTAGGTTTTTTATTTTTGTTAGTTTTTTTTTAGGTTTTAGTTTAGTTTTGGGTTTAGTTTAGGGTTTAGGATTTAGTGTTTAGGGTTTAGGGTTAGTTTATTTTTAAAGTAAGTAAACTTATTCATTTATGTTTATTTAGTTTATTTTATATTTTTATTTAGGTTTATTTTTTATTTTTATTTAGTTTATTTATTTTATTTTTTTATTTTAGTTTAGGATTTTATTTTAGTTTATTTTTAGGTTTATGTGAGGTTCATATTTATTTTTTTTTAGTTTAATTTAATTTTATTTTATTTTTGGTTTAGGATTATTTTTTTATTTAAGTTTTTATTTTATTTTATTTTAGGTTTATTTTAATTTTATTTTATAGTTTTTTAATTTTATTTTGGTTTTAATTTTAGATTTATTTTATTTTTAGTTTAATTTAGGTTTTATTTATTTTTATTTTAGTTGGTTTTATTTTATTTTATTTTATTTTTTATTTTAGTTTGAGGTTTTAGGTTTAGGTTTTAGCTAGGTTTTATTTTTTATTTATTAGGTTTTATTTATTTATTTAGTTTTAGGTTTTAGGGTTTATGGGGTTTAGTTAGGGTAGGAGCAGTTTAGGGAGGGTTTAGGGCCAAGTTAAGTTTAGTTTAAAGATAATTATTTTAGGGTTTATTTTAGTTGTAGGGTTTAGAGTTTATTTTATATTAGTGTAGTTTGTTTAGAGGTCAGTTTAGGGTTTTTTTTAGAGTATTAGGTTAGGCTCAGTTTTTTAGGAGTTAGTTTAGTTTTTAGTTTATTTTAGTTTTAGGGTTTTGGCTTTAGGGTTTAGGGTTTATTTTAGTTAGGTTAGGGTTTAGGGTTTAGTATAGGTTTTATGGTTTAGGTTAGTTATTTGGGTTTAGTTTAGTTGTAGGTTTAGTTTAGGATTTAGTGATTAATTTTATTTTATGGTTTTTAAAAAAAAGTAATTATTAGTTTATTTAGTTATTTATTTTATTTTATATTTATTTATTTTTTTTTTGTTTATTTTATTTATTTTATGTTTATTTCTTTAGTTTAGAATTTTATTTATTTATTTTTTTTTAGGTTTAGGTTTGATTATGTTTTTATTTTTAGTTTAGTTTTTATTTTATTATTTTAGGTTTTATTTTATTTTCTATTTTTTTAGGTTTAGGTTTTTATTTTATTTTTTAGGTTTAGGTTTAGGTTTTTATTTTAGGTTTTATTTTTTAGTTTAGGTTTTATATTTTTAGTTTATTTTATTATATTTTGTTTAGGTTTAAGTTTAGGTTTTATCTATTTTAGTTTTTTATGTTTATGTTTATTTTTATTTTTGGTTTAATTTTTTTTTAGTTTAGGGTTTAGATTTTTTATTTTATTTAGGTTTTTTAAAATTAACTAAATGCGTTAGGTTTATTTAGTTTATTTTATATTTATTTAGGTTTATTTTTATTTTATTAATTTTAGTTTATTTATTCTGTTTATTTATTTTAGTTTAAGATTTGTATTTTAGTTTAATTTTTAGGTTTAGGTTTAGTTTTATTTTATTTTATTTTTTTAGTTCAGTTTATTTTTTATATTTTATTTTTAGGTTGAGGTTTTTTTTTTATTTTTTTTTAGGTTTATTTTTTTTAGGATTAGGTTTTTATTTTTTATTTTATTTTATTATATCTAAAGTTTATTTTATTTTTTTATTTAGTATTTTTATTTTATTTAGGTTTTTTTATATTTTTAGGTTTATTTGATTTTAATTTAGTTTAAGATTTTATTTATTTTATTTTATTTTATTATTTAGGTTTTTTTTATATTTTATTTTATTTAGGCTTGGTATTTTATTTCTTTAATTAGTTTGATATATTAAAGTTATAGTTTTTAGGTAGTATGGTAGGGAATTTATAGGTTATCAGGTTTAGGATATAGGAGTTTAGAGTAGTGTAGTGTAGGAGTTAGTTTAGGAATGATTTAGTCATTAGTATAGTATTAGAGTGGTTTTGGTATTTAGTATTTAGTATGGTATTTATTTGTAGTTGGGGTTTAGTTAGGTTTAGGTTTAAGGTTAGGTAGGGTTTAGTAGGTTTAGTTTAGGGTTTAGGGCCCAGGGCCCAGTTAGTAGGGTTTAGTTATTTACAATTTAGTTTAGGGTGGTTTAAGTTGGGTTTATTTAGAGTTTAGGGTTTAGAGTTTTAGAGTTTAGGGTTAAGGCAGTTTAGTTTAGTAGTTTAGGTTTTTTTTTTAATTATAAATTAGGTCAGATTTCTAATATTTATTTATTATATTTATTTTATTTATTTTTTTTTTTATTTTTTATTTAATTTTAAGATTTTCATTTTAGTTTATTTTTAGGTTTAGGTTTTAGTTTATGTTTATTTTTAGTTTAGTTTTATTTTAGTTTATTTTTAGGTTTTTTTATTTTTAAATTTTAGGTTTATATTTTATTTTACTTTTTTTTGGTTTAGGTTTTAGGTTTTTATATTAGGTTTTGTTTTTTTGTTTAGGTTTGGGTCTATTTTTAGTTTATTTTATTTTATTTTGTTTAGATTTAGGTCTAGTTTATTTATTATGTTTTGTAGGTTTTATTTATTTTTTAGTTTATTTTAGTTTAGGTTTATGTTTATTCTATTTTATTTTTATTTTTAGGTTTTTTTTAGTATTTTAGATTTTACTTTTATTTATTTTTTAGATTTTAATTTTAGGTTTAATATTTAGGTTTAAGTTTTATTTAAGTTTTATTCTATTTTATTTTAGGATTATTTTATTTTATTTTCATTTAGGTTTATTTTTATTTAAGTTTTTTATTATTAAGTTTTTTATTTTCTTAGTTTAGTTTATATTTTTATTTATTTTCTTTTATTTAAGTTTTTTTATTTTCTTTCTTGGTTTAGTTTAGGTTTTGGTTAGTTAGTTTTTTATTCTATTTTATTATTATATTTTTTATCTTGGTTTTTTATGTTTTATTTAGAGGTTTAGGTTTTAGCATTTTTATTTTATGGTTAGTTTAGTTTTTAGTTTTTTTTTTTTAGTTTTGTGGGTTTAGGTTTAGGTTTTAGGGTTTTGGGTTTTTTTTATTTAGGTTTAGTTTAGGGTTTAGAGTTTTTTAGGGTTTAGGGTTTAGTTTTAGGTTTATGGTTCAAGTTTTAGTTTAGTTTTGGTTTTAGGTTTTTTTTAAATAGAGAATAAATTAAATTTAACATTTCTTTTTTTTTGATTTCATCAACCTAACATTGAGTTTTCTAAGACGAGAATATATAGATAAAAATGAGCATAGAGCAAATCAAAACCCATAGTTAGAACTATCTTTATAAAGACAAAGTTCAAGCGTGATCGGTTATTTTAGTTTTTGCCCATGAACCACCCCAACCTCTCAGTGATCCACCATCATATTGATCTCTCCCTTAGCCACCACCATGGTTGTAACCTCTTTGCTTACTTCCATAATGCTCCTCCCACCCCATAACCACCTCTGACCACCACATGCATATCAGTATTTGATACCACCACTACTTTATAACAACCACCTCAAGCTGCCTCCACTACCAGTCTATCTGGTTTGAAGTTCCTTATCAAGTTATTTTAGAGTTTAGGTTTATTAAGTTTAGGGTTTATGTTTATTTTAATTTATTTACTTTTATAGGTTTAGTTTGTGTTTGGGTTATTTAGGTTTTAGGGTTTAGGGTTATGGTTAGGGTTTAGGGTTTAGGGTTTAGGGTTTAGTGTTTTGGGTTTAGGGTTTAGAGTTTTTAGGTTTTAGGGTTTATGGTTTTTTTTTTTAAAATTAAGAAATTAGCAGTAGGTTTATTTAGTTTATTTTTATTTATTTTAGTTTATTTATTTTTTATTTTTATTTAAGTTTAATTTTATTTTAATTTTAGTTTATTTATTTTGTTTTAGTTTTTTTATTTTAGTTTATTTTTTAGGTTTAGGTTTAGGTTTGTTTAGGTTTATTTTTTAGTTGAGTTTTATTTTATTTCATTTTATTTAGGTTTTATTTTTGACTTAGGTTTAGGTTTAGGGTTTTATTTATTTTTTTTAGGTTTGGTTTTTATTTTTAGGTTTTATTTTTAGTTTAGGTTTATGTTTATTTTAGTTTATTTTATTTTATTTAGTTTAGCAGTTTAGTTTAGTTATTTTATATTTAGGTTTAGGTTTATTTATTTTAGTTTAGGTTTAGGTTTATTTATTATGTTTATCTTATTTTATTTAGGTTTTTTTTTTTATTTTAGGTTTAATGTTTATTTTGGTTTAAAGTTTATTAGTGTTTTAGGAGGTAGTAGTATGGTAGGTTTTAGGGTTAGTATAAGATTTTATTTAGGGTTTAAGATTTTTTAAATTAAATTAGTTAGGTTTATTAGTTTATTTAATTATTTTATTTATTTTATTTTATATATTATTTATTTTTATTATTATTTAGTTTATATTTAAGTTTATTATTTATGTTTTATATTAGTTTAATTTTTTAGTTTAGGTTTATTTTTATTTTTTAGTTTATTTTAATTTATTATATTTTTAAGGTATTATTTTATATTAGGTTTAGTTTTATTAATTTTTATTTTGGTTTTAGGTCATTTTATTTATTTTAGTTTATTTTTTTAGTTTTAGGTTTAAGTTTATTTTAGTTTATTCTTTTATTTAGTTTAGGGTTTTCTTTTAGGTTTATTTTATTTATTTTAGTTTAGTTTATTTTAGTTTAGGATTAGTTTATTTTATTTTGTTTATTATGTTTAGGTTTTTTTAGTTTAGGGTAGGTTTTTTATATTTTATTTTAGGTTTTCTTTATTAGGTTTTTATTTAGGTTTATTTATTTATTTTTTTATTTTATAATTTTTTTATTTTATTTTTATTTTATATTTATTTTAATTTTTTTAATTTTTAGGTTTTATTTATTTCATTTTATTTTTATTTTAGGTTTATTTAGGCTTTTATTTTATTTTATTTTATTTTATTTTTAAGGTTTATTTATTAGTTTATTAGGGTTTTATTTTTTTTTTAAATTAGTAAATTGATATGTTTAGGTTAATTTAGTTTATTTTTTTTTTTGATTTATTTTAATTAGTTTAGTTTATTTATTTTAGTTCATTTTTTTTAGTTTTTTATTTAGTTTAGGTTTATTTTTAGTTTAGTTTTATTTTATTTTATTTAGGTTTAGGTTTAGGTTTTATTTTATTTTATGTTTTAGGTTTTAGGTTTTATTTTATGTTTATTTTTATTTTATATTTTAGTTTAAGTTTATTATTTAGATTATGTTTAGAGTTTTATTCATTTTAAGGTTTTATTTTATTTTTTATTTTAGGTTTTTTTTTGTTTTTTTTGTTTATTTAGACACTATCTTTCTAGGATGTGAAAAGTGGAGGGTTTTAAGTAGTCAGAGCATAAACTTGTCAAATAATCTTGACATGAATCCTTTAAATCATTGGCGCTAGTAGTTATGTATGTTGAATCGAAAAATGCAAGGTCACGATCGCCGGTTAAATAAGCAAGGGTTCCCACATTATGGATGCGGGCAAAGAAGTTAGTCCAAACTAGAATTAGGTTAGGATCTTGGAATAAAAGGTACTAGTAAATTAATGAATTAATAGATATTATGGTTCATAGAAAATAAATATTTTATGTTCAAGAAACTAAATGGGTTGGGAGAATAAGGAGATTTTAGTTTAGGTTTTAAACTTGGTTAGAAGTTGAACTAGGTGTGATTATAGATAAAAGTTGAAGGATGATGTTATAAATATTAATAGATGTGGAGTTAGAATTATAGCTTTAAAGATTATTGTTGATACTAAGATTATGAATGTTATAAGTGTTTATGCTCCTCAAGTAGGTTTAGATGTAAGCTCAAAAGAAAAATTTTGGAATGAATTAGAGGGATTAATACAAAAGATACCTTTTAAAAAAGTATTTATTGGAGGAGATTTAAATTGACATGTAGAGTTAGAAGAAAAGTTCATGGTGGTTATGGATTTAGTGACTAATGAAGAAGGTAGGACTATATTAGATTTTGCCTTAGCTTATGATTTTGTAGTTGCTATACTTTATTTAAGAAAAGAGATGAACATAGTATTACTTATAAAATGGATCTAGAAACACATTGATTATTTTTGATAAGAAAAATAGATTATTTAGATTGTAAATATTGTGGTCATTCCAGTGAAAGTTTAAGCCAACATTGATTGTTAGTTTTAGATTATAAGATTAAAGATTGGAAGAGGAAAATAAATCAAATTATTTTCCTAGATTAGATGGGGACACTAAAGAACACAAATAAAATTTATTCAAGAGCTTAGAATTTGGGATGTTCATAAAGAAGCTAATGTTATGTGGGAAAAAGTAGTAAGTGAAATTAAGCAAGTTGCTAAAATGTTGGATAATCAAAAGGAAAAGTTTCTTTAATGAAAATAGTTGGTGGTGGAGTCGAGTGTAAGAAAAGATAAGATTTTATAAAACTTGGTTTAGATGTAAAACTTGGAGAATTGAGATATAAAGTCAGAGATTCTAAGAAAGCAATATATGATGCAAAAATTTAGCTTTTAGTGATTTATACAATAGATTAGATAAAGAAGGTGAAAGATGTATGTATATGTTAGCCAACCAAAGAGAGCAGAGAAGTAAATAGTTGGTAGGTATTAAGATGAAGATAAAGTTCTTTTCTTAGAAATTTAATGAAAATAGGAGGATGAGATATTTTGATAAACTTTTCAATGAAGGATCTGAATGTATGATTGATTTTAGCAACCTTAATACCCTAAACAAAAAGTAGAGAATTTTATTTTTATCATAATATTGGTAAATCTGAAGTTAGAGAAGCTTTAAAGAAAATAAAATGTGGAAAAGCAGTAGGACCCGATGATATTCCAATAGAACTATGGAAATGTTTAGAAGATCAAGGAATTTCTTGGCTTACAAATCTTTTAATGTTATTTTAAAGACCAAAAAAGATGCCGATGAGTGGAGAAAGAGTTTGTTGGTTTCTATATTTAAGAATAAAGGTGATGCACAAGGGTGTGAAAATTATAGAGGAATTAAGTTAATGTGTCATACATTAAAATTATGGGAGAGAGTAATTGAGCATTGGTTACAATGTGATATAAAAGTTTCTCACAATTAGTTTGGTTTCATGCCAGGTAGATCTACTATGGATGCTATACATTTGTTAAGAGGTTTGATGGAGAAGTATAGAGAAAGTAAGGAGGATTTACATATGATATTTATTGATTTGGAGAAAGCTTATGATAAACTTTCAAGAGATGTTCTTTGGAGAGTTCTAGAATAGAAAGGAGTTAATATTGGTTATATTCAAGTCATTAAGGATATGTATACGAGAGTTGTACTTGTGTCCAAACAAAAGGAGGATTGATAAAATATTTTCCCATTTCAATTGGATTACATCAAGGATCAGCTTTAAGTCCTTATCTTTTTTTTACTAGGATGTTCTTACTAAGCATTTACAGGAAGATCATTGGTATTTTTGATGACATTCTTCTTATTGATAAGACTAGAGAGGGAGTTCAAGAAAAACTTGAATTATAGGGGACAACATTAGAGTCTATAGGTTTTCATTTAAGTAGATCTAAAACTGAATATATGGAGTGTAATTTTAGTTGTAGAAGTTCTACTAGTAGTGTTGTAACATTTGGTGAACAAGTTACTAATAAGAGTGATTTATTTATATTTAGGCTCTATTGTTCAAAATGATAGAAATAGATGGAGATGTTATTAGTAGAATTCAAGTTGGATGGTTGAAGTGGAGGAATGCATTTGGCCTATTATAAAAAGTTCCACTTAAACTTATGGGACAATTTTATAAGATGGTGGTAAGATTTGCTTATTTAGAATGTTGGCCAATAATAGAAGCATAAGACTAAGTTAAGTTTGAGATGAGGATGCTTGTGGATGAGTGGTTTACTCTTAGAGATAAAATGCAAAATTAGTATGTTCGAGAAAAAGTTGGTAGCTTGGCGATAAGATTAGAGAGAGTCACCTTAGATGGTTTGGCCACATAAAGCGTTCGTCCATGATTAGGAGAGTAGATGCATTAGATTTGCCATGTTAAGAAAGGTGAGGCAGACCCAAAAAGACTTGGTTAAGATGTATAAAAAATATCCTTAGTATACTGAATTAAATTTGTTTTATAATAGTGAAAAAGCTAAGGTTCACCAGTGGGATAAAGGCTTATTGTTGTTCTTGTTGTTTTTTTTTGTTTAGTGTCAAGGTTTTATTTTTTATTTTTTTTAGGTTTATTGTTTAGGTTTAGGTTTTTATTTAGTTTTTATTTTATTTAATTTTAGGTTTATTTTATTTTTATTTTAGGTTTAGTTTTTATTTTATTTAAGTTTTTAATTTAGTTTAGTTTATTTTTATTTATTTTATTTTAGTTTAGCTTTTATTTTTTTCATATTTATTTTTTTTAGTTTAGGTTTAGGTTTTTTTTTTTATTTTGGTTTTAGGTTTTTTTTATTTTATTTTATTTTCTTATTTTAATTTAGTTTGGTAGATTTTTAATTTTTTAGGTTAGTTTAGGGTTTAGGATTTTAGTGGCTTATTGTAGGTTTAAGGTTTAGGTTTTAGTGTTTATTTTGGGTTTGGGGTTTTAAAGTTTAGTTTAGTTTGTGGTTTATTTAGGTTCAAGTTTTATTTATTTAGGGTTTTGGTTTTTTAGAAATAGAGAATTATATCAGATTCAATATTTCTTCTTTTGTTTATTTAGTTTATTTATTATTTATTTTAGTTTATTTTATTTCTTATTTCTAATTATCTTTATTTTTATTTAGTTTAATTTATTTATTTTAGGTTTATTTATTTTAGTCAGGTTTTATTTTAGTTTATTTTTTTATTTTATTTTTTTTTTAGGTTTAGTTAGGTTTATTTATTGAGTTTTATTTTTTTTATTATTTAGGTTTATTTTTATTTTAGGATTAGGTTTAGGTTTTATTTTGTTTTTTTTTTAGGTTTTTTAGGTTTTTATTTTTATGTTTATTTTTAGGTTTTACTTTTCATTTTAGGTTTAGGTTTATTTTTAGTTTATTTTATTTTATTTAGTTTATTTTAGGTTTATGTTTAGGTTTTATTTATTTTAGTTTATTTTATTTTATTTTGTTTATTATATTTTATTTTATTTTATTTTAGGTTTTTTTTAGTTTAGTTTAGGTTTTTTAATTTAGGTTTATTTTTTAGTTTTTATTTAGTTTTATTTTATTTTATTTTTTATTTTAGGTTTATTTTATTTTAATTTTACATTTAGTTTTTATTTTATTTAGTTTTTTATTCTTACATTTATTTTATTTTTCTTAGTTTAGTTCAAGTTTATATTTATTTTATTTTACTTTTAGGTTTAGGTTTAGGCTTTAGTTTAGGTTTTTATTATATTAATTTATATTTATTTTATTTAGGTTTAGGTTTATATTAATGCTACCATTGCTGGTCCCAAGTCCGGATGTGAAAAGTGGAGGGTTACATTAGGTAGTAATACCAAAGATGTCTAAAATAATCATGACATGAATCCTTTAAATCATTGTGTTAATGCTAGTCCCCCCGAAGTTTGCGTATTTTGAATAGTGAAAAAAAGAGGATCTACCTGCAAGTGTTAAATAAGCAAGGGTTCCCACATTATGGATGGATGAAGGCAAAGAAGTTAGTCCATGAAACTAGAATTAGGTTAGATCTTGGAATATAGGTACTCTTACGTAAATTAATGGAATTAATAGATATTATGGTTCATAGAAAGATAAATATTTTATGTGTTCAAGAAACTAAATTGGGGAGAAGCCAAGGAGATTGATAGTTTATTTTAAACTTTGGTATTCGTGTAAAAAGTCAAACTAGAAATGGTGTAGGTGTGATTATAGATAAAAGTTTGAAGGATAATGTTATAAATATTAATAGATGTGGAGATAGAATTATAGCTTTAAAGATTATTTGATACTAAGATTATCAATGTTATAAGTGTCTATGCTCCTCAAGTAGGTTTGGAGGTATAAAAGAAAATTTTGGAATGAATTAGAGGATTAATACAAAAGATACCTCGAAGAAAAGTATTTATTGGAGGAGATTTAAATGGACATGTTGGTAGAGTGGTAGAAGATTTTAAAAGTATTCATGGTGGTTATGGATTTGGAGTGACTAATGAAGAAGGTAGGACTATATTAGATTTTGCTTTAGCTTATGATTTTGTAGTTGCTAACACTTTATTTAAGAAAAGAGATGAACATATTATTACTTATAAAATGGATCTAGTAAAACACAAATTTTTTATTTGATAAGAAAAATAGATTGTAAAGATTGTAAGGTGTCATTCCAAGTGAAAATCTAAGTACCCAACATCGATTGTTAGTTTTAGATTTTAAGATGAAAGGTTGTAAGAGAAAAATAAACCAAATTATTATCCTAGAATTAGATGGGGACACTTAAAGAACACAAATAAAAATATTTTAAGAGCAAGCTACAAGAGATTAGAATTTGGGATGTTCGAAAAGCTAACATTATGTGGGAAAAATAACAAGTGAAATTAAGCAAGTTGCTAAAGATGTGCTTGGAGAATCAAAAGGAAAAGCTTTTTAATAAGAATAGTTGGTGGTGGAGTCGAAAGAAAAAGATAAATAAGAAATATTGTTATAAAACTTGGTTTAGATGTAAAAACTGTGAGAATTGGGAAATATATAAAGTGGTCTGTAGAGATTCTAAGAAAGCAATATATGATGCAAAAAATTTAGCTTTTAGTGATTTATACAATAGATTAGATACCAAAGAAGGTGAAAGATGTATGTTTAGCCAACCAAAGAGATAGGAGAAGTAAAGACATAGTTCAAGTGAGGTGTATTAAGGATGAAAATAATAAAATGCTTTTTTTTAGAAAAGGATATTGAAAATAGGTGGATGAGGTATTTTGATAAACTTTTCAATGAAGGATCTGAAAGTACGATTGATTTTAGCAACCTTAATACCCTAAACAAAAATAGAGAATTTCATTTTATCATCATTAGTAAACTGAAGTTAGAAGCTTTAAAGAAAATGAAATGTGGAAAAGCAGTAGGACCGATAATATTCCAATAGAAGTGTGGAAATGTTTAGGAGATCAAGGAATTTCTTGGCTTACAAATCTTTTAATGTCATTTTAAAGACTAAAAGATGCCGATGAGTGGAGAAAGAGTTTGTTGGTATATTTAAGAATAAAGGTGATGCACAAGAGTGTGCAAATTATAGAGGAATTAAGTTAATGTGCATACATTAAAATTATGGGAGAGAGTAATTGAGCATAGGTTACGATGTGATATAGAAGTTTCTCACAATCGCTTGGTTTCATGCCGTGTAGATCTACTATGGATGCTATACATTTGTTAAGGGTTTGATGGAGAAGCATAGAGAAAGTAAGGAGGATCTACATATGATATTTATTGATTTAGAGAAAGCTTATGATAAAGTTTCAAGAGATGTTCTTTGGAGAGTTCTAGAATAGAAAGGAGTTAATATTGGTTATATTCAAGTCATTAAGGATATGTATACTAGAGCTTACGTCCAAACATAAGGAGGATTGACAAAATATTTTCCTATTTCAGTTGGATTACATCAAGGATCAGCTTTAAGCCCTTATTTTTTACTTTAGTTATGGATGTTCTTACTAGGCATTTACAAGAAGATGTACCTTGGTGTATGCTTTTTGTTGATGACATTCTTCTTGTTGATAAGACTAGAGAGGGAGTCCAACAGAAACTTGAATTATGGAGGTCAATTCTAGAGTCTAAAGGTTTTCATTTAAGTAGATCTAAAATTGAATATATGGAGTGTAATTTTAGTAGAAGTTCTAGTGGTAGTGTTGTGACATTAGGTGAACAAGTCATTAATAAGAGTTTTATATTTAGGCTCTATTGTTCAAAATGATGGTGAAATAGATGGAGATGTTATTAGTAGAATTCAAGTTGGATGGTTGAAGTGGAGGAATGCATCCGGCCTATTATGTGATAGAAAAGTTCCACTTAAACTTAAGGGAAAATTTTATAAGATGGTGGTAAGACCCGCAATGACTTATGGTGTAATGTTGGCCAATAAAAGAGAAGCATAAGACTAAGTTAAGTGTTATAGATGAGGATGCTTAGGTGGATGAGTGGCTTTACTCTTAGAGATAGAATGCAAAATGAGTATATTCGGGAAAAAGTTGGAGTAGCTCCAAAGGTAGATAAGATTAGGAGAGTCACCTTAGATGGTTTGGCCACATAAAGCCTATCGTCCGATGACCGAGAGGAGAGTAGATGCATTTGGAAAGGTAGAGGTAGACCTAAAAGACTTGGTTAAGATGTAAAAAAATGATCTTAGTATACTTGATTTAAATGAGAATTTGACACATAATAGGACACAATGGAGATAAGGATTCATTAACCCCACCTAGTGGGATTATGGTTTGTTTGTTTTGTTGTTAGCTTTTTTGTTTTTTTTTATTTTTAGGCTTTATTTAGTTTAGATTTAGGTTTTAAGGTTTTTAGGGTTTGGCATTTAGGGTTTAGGGTTTGGGTTTTAGGGTTTTTGGGTTTAGTGTTTTTTGGTGTTTTTTTTTAAGCAGAGAAAAAATTCAAATTCAACATTTCTTCTTTTCAATTTCATCAATGAAGTAACAAACCAGGGAAGTGAGGTAATCAAATGACCTCCTTGGGGCTAGCTAAATCCTCATGTTACTGGGATGTCCAGACTATATACCCATTACCATTCAATCTTACATAAATCAACACATGAATAGAGAAAAGAGAACTCAACATTGATACACTTAAGCTATAAGCACATGCATTTCTTATGTATTTATAACTAGCACCATAACACATTTTATTATTCATTTATAAGCTTTTGAAAAGTACATTTGGATTTAATAGTAATAATAGCCATGCATATATTAAATTAAATCAGCACATGAAAGCTTACATAAAAGAAATCCATTTTATTTTACTTGATTTTGAAAAGATGGATGCATGACTTCAAATGACATACCAAATTTAACATGATTGGAAAGAGGATAATCAAATATAAGCATGTGATTTATTGAACCAAACTAGTTCTTAAGGATAATCAAATCAAATAAGATTATTTAAAGCAAACCAAAGCTTCTTTATTAATTAAGTTTTGGATTTGATTTGAGTTAAAGAGGAGAATAGAAATCATCACTTACTATTTTAAACCCATTCCCACATTAGTGATTTGATTTAATTTAAGGAAATGTAATTAAGTTTATTTTATGGGTTAATTAAGTTAACCCCTTAATTAGATGAATTAATTACCCTTACCTATGTCACCTTAAAGTAATTAATTAAATAATTATGAGCCAACATGATATGCATGGAAAATAAACTTGCAATGATCCTAGGAAAAAAAAGGGGTCTAATGCAATTGGCTCATGATTAATAGTTAATTTGATTAAGGGACTTAATTAATTACTCTTATAGTTTTCCCACACATGTGGACTAACCATAATTTCATTAAACTCCTTTATGTTATTAAACACCTGAAGATCTACCCCATGATTTAATTAATTAAGGTCTGATGTGATTATGAATTCAATTTGATTAAGTGATTTAATTAATTAGTTAAATTTCAATTACTTTCATTTTAAAAATGGGTGAAATTAACTTATTGAAAGGGGTCCCAACCTTATTCCTTAGTTCATTTAGTGCTGAACAATGATTAATAAACTTAATTAATGAATTTATTATTGTTCATGGGATTAATTAAGCATTAATTAACATAAAAGAGTAGTTAAGGTTTAATTAGTCAATTTTCTTAATTAAGTGAGCAATAAATCCCATGAAAATCATGGGAGGCATAGGTTATCCCATTAAATTAACCCACAAAATTTGGGATTAATCTTAAGTAATTAAAGAGTAATTAAGCTAATTAATTTTGTAATTAAACCTTAATTACTATTCAAGATTACTTAAGATCATTTTAATTAATTGTCCTTTGAAATACCTTTAAAATGCATATTTATTTGCATTTTTTCTTTCTCTATGATTTTTATGATTTTTAGAAGTTTCACCATTAAAAAATGATTAATTAAACCTAATTAAAGCCTAATCTGTATTATGTAACGCAGCGCTTTTCATGGGATTGGCTACTTAAAATTTATCTGACTCAACACCTACGTGGTGGTGGCAGGCGCACTTTTTTGTTCACCATCCAATCTAAGATTGGATGGCTATGATTAATCCCACAGCTTAATAGGATTAAATTCGATGAAGTGATCTAATCATGACCGTCCATTTCAATAATGCGAAATGGTTGGTGCTTGATTTAATGTCACACGAGTAAGGAGAATGGAGTTCGTCCACTATTGCTCACTTGATCTGAGCTTACCCGAGCTCGAATCAACTCCAAAAGGATCCCACACCTTGACGACATCGATCAGAGGGGTTCCAACGATCAAGATCACACGAGATGCAAGTTTTCTTCAAAAAGCTCCAACCCATTTTTTCTAAGGATCAATTTTAAAAACATACCTCACCAGAGTTCAAGTGTAGACGAGGCCTTATTGAGCAATAATTGGATCAATTCCTCGATGTTCACTCGGATGGCCATGAACTGATAATTTTGAGCTTGACGTTGATCAAAGTCCCACCTCTGGTGCTCGGCAAGCTTGGAAGATTATTTATTCTTTCTTAACAAGGCCTAGGGAAGGTGTGTGCAAAGTTAATTTGACTTTGATAGAGAAATCTGGAAGTTAGGTCAAAAATGGGAATGTCCTATTTTGGGATAGACGAGAATGGCATTTTTTGATCGAGGAACAAGCATGGGAGCTTAGGGAATGGCTCTAGCGGCTCGTGTTGGGTAGCTAGGGCTCTAAGAAATGACTTTTGTGTGTGTTTGAGTGGAAACGAGAGGGTGTATACCCCCTTCATCTTGATCGAATGGTGGGATCAGGTTTAGCTTCTAATGGCCATCCGGCCATCTCAAGGAGTCGTGGGTGGCAGGGAGGAGGTGAGTTGGCTCGGCATGGTTGGTTGAAGGTGTGGAGGTGGCTGCTAAGGAGGAATCATGGTGTTCTGTGGGTTTCAAATGCTCCAATGGGAAGGGTGGGGTGATTTCACCACCCATGGGTCATGGCTAACCCAACCACACCTTAGGTTAGGTCAGGTTGAGCAGCATCTTTGGTTCCCAGGTTTTACTATTTTATTTTAGGTTTATTTTTAGGTTTTATTTTTTTAGTTTAGGTTTAGGTTTATTTTTAGTTTAATTTATTTTATTTAGTTTAGGTTTAGTTTATTTTTGGTTTAAGTTTAGGTTTTATTTATTTTAGTTTAGTTTTTTTTTAGTTTAGGTTTAGGTTTATTTTATTTTGTTTATTTTATTTTTATTTTAGGTTTAGGTTTTTTTTTAGTTTAGGGTTTACATTTTATTTTTTATTTATTTTTAGGTTTATTTTTTAGGTTTATGTTTTTATTTAGTTTATTTTATATTATTATAAGTTTATTGTATTTTTATTTTATGTTTAGTTTTTATTTTATTTAGGTTTTTATTCTTTATTTTTTATTTTCTGTTTAAATTATATTTTTTATTTTATTTTATTTTATTTATTTTATTTAAGTTTAGGTTCTTTTATTTATTTTATTTTGGTTTTATTTAGTTTAGTTTAGTGGATTTTAGGGTTTGGCTCTAGGTTTAGGGTTTGTAGGATTTTGGTCAGGTTAGGGTGATTAGGGTTTAGAGTTTAATGTAGCTTTAAGGAGGTTTGGGGTTTAGTGCAGGGTTAGAGTTACCAGGGTTTAAGATTAGTGGGTGTGGAGCTTAGGGTTTAGTGTTTTTGGTAGGTTAGTTTAGATTTGGTGAGAGTTTAGGTTGGTAGGGTTTGGTCAGTTTTTGGAGGGGTATTATTTAGGAGGGTTTAGGGTGTATTGTGGAGGTTGATTTGGGTAGGTGGGGTCCATTTTTTAAAACAAATTAAATAAACTGTAGGTTTATATTAGTTTATTTCTATTTTATTTTAGTTTATTTTATTTTATTTTATTTAGGTTTATTTTTTTATTATATTTATTTTAGTTTAGGTTTTTATTTTAAATTATTTTAGGATTAGTTTAGGTTTATGCTTTTTTTTGGATTTTATTTTTATTTTTTTTTTGAAGTTTAGGTTTTTATTTTATTTTTTTTAGGTTTAGGTTTTAGGTTTTTATTTTAGGTTTATTTTTAGGTTTAAATTTATAGTTTTATTTTTAGTTTATTTTATTTTATTTAGTTTAGGGTTTAGGTTTTATTTATTTTAGTTTAGTTTATTGTAGTTTAGGTTTAGGTTTATTTTATTTTATTTATTTTAGGTTTAGGTTTTTTTTAGGTTTAGGGTTTAGGCTTTATTTTATTTATTTTAGGTTTATTTTAGGGTTTAGGTTTATTTTTAGGTTTATTTTATTTTTATTTTATGTTTAGATTTTATTTTATTTTAGGTTTTATTTTAGGTTTATTTTATTTTTAGTTTAGTTTAGTATTTATTTATTTTATTTTAGTTTAATTTTTTATTTTATTTTACTTTTAGGTTTAGGTTGAGGTTTATGTTTTGATTTAGGTTTAAGCTCAGTTTAGTCTTTGTTTAGGTTTTTATTTATTTATTTTATTTTATTTTATTTATTTAGGTTTAGGTTTATTTATTTGTTTTATTTTTATGAGTTAGCATTTAGGTTTTTAGGTGGGGTGGGGTTTAGGGTTTAAGATGTGAAGGTTGTGGTGGTGGGTGGGAGTGGGGTTTATGGTTTAAGTTTAGGGTTTAGTTTAGGGTTTAGGGTGGGTATGGTTTATGGTTTAGTGGAGTGGGTTTAGGGTTTAGGGTTTAGGGATAGTATTTTTTTAAAATAAAAGCGGTTTATGTTTATTTAGTTTATTTTTTATTTATTTTAGTTTATTTAAGTTTATTTTTATTTTTATTTAGTTTAGTTTATTTATTTTAGCTTAATTTTTAGGTTTTGGTTAATTATTTTAATTTAGTTTTAGTTTTATTTTATTTTTTTAAGTTTAGGTTTTATTTTATATTTTTAGGCTTAGGTTTAGGTTTTTATTTTATTTTCTTAGGTTTAGGTTTTAGGATTTTATTTTAGGTTTTCTTTAAGGTTTTATTTTTTAGTTTAGGTTTATTTTTATTTTTAGTTTATTCTATTTTATTTATGGTTTAAGTTTTGGTTTAGGTTTAGTTTACTTTAGGTTTAGGTTTAGGTTTTATTTTTTTTATTTTAGTTTATTTTAGTTTAGCTTTAGGTTTATTTTATTTTTAATTTAGGTTTGGGTTTTTTTTTAGTTTAGGCTTTAGGTTTTATTTCTTATTTATTTTTAGGTTTAAGTTTTTATTTAGTATTTCTTTTTTTCTTTTATGTTTATTTTATTTTTATTTTACTTTTAGTTTTTATTTTATTTATGTTTTTTTATTTTTTATGTTTAGTTTAGGTTTTTGTTTATTTTCTTTTAGTTTAGTTTTATTTTTTATTTTAATTTCTTTGTAGGTTTAGGTTTATGTATATGTTTTACTTTAAGTTTTTATTTTATTTTATTTTATTGTTTTATTTTGGTTAAGATTTTTTATTTATTTTATTTTTAGGTTTTATTTAGTTTAGGTTTAGGGTTTTAGCTTTTTAAGGTTTCGGGTTTAGGGGTGTTTAGGGTTAAGGGTTTAGGGTTTAGTGTTTAGGGTTTTGGTTTTAGGGTTTAGGGTTTAGGGTTTTTAGGGTTTAAGGTTTAGGGTTTAGAGTTTAGGTTTTAGGTCTAAGGTTCAAGTTTTAGTTTAGGGTTTGTGTTTTTTGGCATTTTTTTAACAAAGAAAAAATTCAGATTCGACATTTCTTCTTTTCGAACTCATCAGCCAAGTAACACACCAAGTTTTCTAAAACACAGGTGATGACTTAGATAAAAATGAGCATGCATAGAGCAAATCAGAAACCATAGATAACTAAAACTTTCTCTACTATAAAAAATGTTCAATAAGCTGATTGATCTATTCTTCTTTCTCTAGTTCTCATCGAACCACCCTAGCCTCGAGGATCCACCATCATATCCCTCCCACCACCATGACCTCTTCGCCGCTTCTCTCTCGATAACCACCACTACCCACCACCACCACCATATCCACTAGACCCTAGACCCCCCCCCCCACCACGATAATCTAGGCAGGCACGGTTGATGGTGATGTTCCCATCAGGTTCGCCCATTTTAGAGTTTAGTTTTTTAGGTTTTAGGGGTTTAGGTTTGTTTTTTAATTTATTTGGTTACTTTAGGTTTAGGTTTAGTGTTTGGGGTTTAGGATTTAGGGTTTAGCATTTAGGCTTTAGGGTTTAGGGTTTAGGGTTTTAAGGTTTAAGCTTTTAGGGTTTAGGGTTTAGGGTTTACGGTTGTAGGTTTAATGTTATAGGTTTAGGGTTCAGGGTTTAGGGTAAGTTTAGGGTTTATGGTTTAGGGTTTAGGTTTATATAGTTTAGTTAGTTTATTTTTTATTTGTTTTAATTTTTTTTACTTAAGTTAATTTTTTATTTAGGTTTATTTTTAATTTTTATTTAGTTTATTTTATTTATTTTAAGTACATTTATTTTAGTTTAGGTTTTATTTTTTTGTTTAAGTTTAAGTTTATTTTTAGTTTAATCTATTCTATTTAATTGTGGTTTATGTTTAGTTTATTTTAGGTTTAGGTTTATATTTTATTTATTTTAGTTTAGTTTAGTTTAGTTTATTTTTGTTATTTAGTTTAGGGATTAGGTTTAGTTAATTTTAGCTTCAAGTTTAGGTTTTATTTATTTTAGTTTAGTTTATTTTAGTTTAGGTTTAGGTTTATTTTATTTTTTTTTATTTTAGGTTTAGGCTATATTTTTCAGTTTAGGGTTTAGGCTTTATTTTTTATTTATTTTTAGGTTTTATGTTTAGCTTTATTTTTTAGGTATAGGTTTTTGTTTAGTTTTTATTTTATTTTATTTTAGGTTTATTTTATTTTTATTTTACATTTAGTTTTTATTTTATTTAGGTTTTTATTTTTAGGTTTATTTTTTTTATTTAGTTTAGTTTAGGTTTTTATTTATTTTATTTATTTTAGCTTTTATTTTTTATTTTATTTTATCTTTATGTTTAGGTTTTGGTATATGTTTAGGTTAAGGACTTAGTTTATGTTTTTATTTTATTTTATTATTTATTATATTTATTTATTTTATTTTAGGTTTTATTTAGTTTAGGTTTAGGTTTTATGTTTTAGGGTTTAGGGTTTTATTTAGGGTTTAGGATTAGGGTTGGGTTTAGGGTTTAGGGTTTTGGCTTGTAGGTTTTAGGGTTTGGGGTTTAGGGTTTAGGTTTAGGTTTTAGGTAGGTTTAGGGTTTAGGGTTTAGGTTTGTGGTTTAGGGTTTAGGGTTTAGGGTTTTAGGGTTTAGGTTTATGGTTTAGGGTTTAGGTTTTAGGTAGTTAGGTTTAGTTTAGGGTTTATTTTTTTAACAGAGAACAAATTCATATTCAACATTTCTTATTTTCAAATTCACCAATACACCAAGTTTTTAAGGCATAAGTGATGACATAGATAAAAAGAGCATGCATGCAATCAAAACCCTAGATAACTAAAACTGTCTCTGGTATAAAGACACAGTTCCATAAGTAGCTGATTGGATCGACCATTCTTCAATTTTTCTAGTTCCCATCCTGGCCTCTCGAGTAGCAGGATCCACCATCATATCCCTCTCCCACTACCATGACTGTAACCTCCATTACTCCTCTAGCCTCGATAACCACCACCTCCATATCCAGTGCACCTCAATCCCACCACCATTGCGATAATTCGCCTTGACCTTCACCTCCACCAAATCTAGGCGAGGGCGTTTCGATGATGTTCTATCAAAATCTGCCCAATCTTAGACTTTCGGTTTAAATCTATTTGGTTTTAGGTTTAGGTTTGTTTTTTAATTTATTTATTCACTTTAGGTTTACGTTTAGGGTTTGGGGTTTAGGGTTTAGGGTTTAGGCTTTAGGGTTTAGGATTTATGGTTTAGGCTTTTAGGTTTATGCTTTTAAGGTTTAGGGTTTAGGGTTAGGGTTTAGGGTTTAGGATTTAGGGTTTTGGGTTTGGTGTTTAGGTTTTTAGGATTTAGGATTTTAGGACTATAGGTTTAGGGTTTAGAGTTTAGGGTTTAGATTTAGGGTTTAGGGTTAGGGTTTTTTTAATATATTTTCTTTTTTTAAAATTTTTTTTATTTTTAGGGTTTAGCATTTAGGGTTTAGGTTTTAGGTTGAAGGTTCAGGTTTTAGTTTAGAGTTTAGGATTTTTATTTTTTTAACAGAGAATAAATTCATATTCAACATTTCTTCTTTTCGATTTCATCAACCAAGTAACACACCAAGTTTTCTAAGACATAAGCGACAATATAGATAAAAAATGAGCACGAATAAAGAAAATCAAAAACCTTAGATAACTAGAACTGTCTTTATTGTAAAGACACAATTCCATAAGTAGCAAATCGGATCAGCTGTTCTTGAGTTTCTCTAGTTCCCATCAGAACCACCCCTGCCTGTCGAGCAATGGGATCCACCATCATATCCCCGATCTCTCCCTCTTCCACCATCATGGTTGTAACCTCATCGCTCCTCACCTCCATACCACCTACTCGACCACCACCTCCATATATAAGCACCTTCATATCCCTACCACTCGCACCTCCACCACCAGATCTAGACTAAGCCTTGTTGATGGAGATGTTCTTACTGTCAAGGTTCTTCCAATTTTTAGGGCTTTCATTTAGGTTTAGGTTTATTAGGTTTTAGGGTTTAGGTTTATTTTATAAGTTATTTAGTCACTTTAGGTTTATGTTTAAGGTTTTGAGTATAAAGTTTAGGATTTAGGATATAGGGTTTAGGGTTTAGGGTTAGGGTTTAAGGTTTTGGGTTTTAGGGTTTAGGGTTTAGGGTTTAGGGTTTAGCTTTTAGGGTTTATAATTTTGGGTTTTGGGTTTTGGGTTTTGGGTTTGGGGTTTGGGGTTTATAACTTTAGGGTTTAGGGTTTAGGGTTTAGATTTTAGGATTTAGGTTTAGGGTTCATGTTTTAGTTTAGGGTTTAGGGTTTTTGGTTTTTTTTTAACAGAGAATAAATTCAGATTCAATGTTTCTTCTTTTTCATTTTATCAACCATGTAACAAGTTTTCTAAGACAAGCGACATAGATAAAAAATGAGCATGCATAGAGAAAATCAAAAAATAGATAGGCTGTCTTAAAAACAGATTCATCATAAGTAGATCGGTCGGTTGTTCTTCCATTTTTACAATTCCCATCAGAACCACCCCAGCTTCTTGAGTAGCAGGATCCACCCTCATATCCTCGATCTCTCCCTTCGTTGCCACCGTTGCTGTAACCTTTGTCACTCTTCCCACCTCCATAACCACCACTACTCTGACCAACACCTCCATATCCACCAACACCTTCAAATTCCCCACCACCACTGTGATAACTTCCATCTCCACCTTCACCTCCACCACCAGATCTAGACTGAGCCTGGTTGACGGTGATGTTCCTACCATCAAGGTTCTGCTCATTCTGAGGGTTTTTGTTTTAGTTACTTTAGGTTTAGGTTTAGGGTTTGGGGTTTAGGGTTTAGGGTTTAGGGTTAAGGTATAGGGTTTAGGGTTTAGGGTTTAGAGTTTAGGGTTTTTTCTAAACTCAAATGATTCCATAACAAACAAGAAATTACCAATTCAAATAAGACATTATCATTTAACAACTAATAAATTAGGATAAAATAAATTGCAATTCAAAAATTCACAAAAATAGTATTTCATAAAATGATTTAACTCCAAGAGATAATAAAATTTTATTTTATAGAAGGCCAACAAATCTTAGTCGAACAATTTAAAACCCATATCATCATCAGATTCCTCAGCAGGCTCTTCCTTCTTTTCTTCCACTATAGCAGCTGGAGAAGGAGTAACAGAAGCATCAAATGCAATTGCCACATCAAATTTACTAGGATCCTTCAAATACTCCTTAACCTTCTCGTCTTGCAGGTAAGTGTAATCAGTGACAATCATGATGGCGAGGACATTCTTGTAAGCCTTGATGAACATGTGGGGAATTACAGCAAGGGTGGGATAAGAGAGGGCTAGTGAGTAAGAAGTGATCATTGAAAGCCACAAAAACTTCTCGATGAGATCATCTTCAGTGAGGTCAAGCACCTCAAGACTAAACACTGAACCATCATCATACATAGACTGGATGACATGGCCATAAGAGAATGGCCTAATCCCTAGGCGAGAGCATCCTAAATCCCACCTTATTGCCTTTTTTAATCTGCTCAACCGAGGTGATAATTTCAATAGTACCCTTGTTGATCTTAGTTAGGTTGTTGAGAACAAAGAAGAAAGAAGTCTTTGAAGGATCCAGACCAGTGTTGCCTGGAGGAACCATAACATCAATAAGTGCAAGAAGACCAACATGGGCAGGAGCACCAACTTTGTATTTCGCAACCTCTTAGCTGACTTCTTTAACATCACCTTTCATAAAATTCAATGGGGTTTAGGGTTTAGGGTTTAGGGTTAAGATTTAGGATTTAGGGTTTAAGGTTTAGGGTTTAGGGTTTATGTTTTAGGGTTTAGGGTTTAGGGTTTTTTAGAGTTTACGGCTTAGGGTTTAGGGTTGTAAGTTTAGTGTTGTATGTTTAGGGTTTATGGTTTAGGGTTTAGGATTTAGGGTTTACTTTTTTTTAAAAAAAATTAAGTAAATGAGTAGGTTTAGGTTCATTTAGTTTATTTAGTATATTTTTTATTTATTTTAGTTTATAATATTTTATATTTTTATTTTGGTTTATTTTTTTATTTAGTTTAGTTTATTTATTTTTAGTTTAGGGTTTTTATTTAAGTTTATTTTTTTAGGTTTAGGTTAGGGTTTAGGTTTATTTTTAAGTTGAGTCTTATTTTTTTTTATTTTTATTTTTTTTTATTTTATTTTTATTTTTTTAGGTTTAGGTTTTATTTTATTTTTAGGTTTAGGTTTTAGGTTTTCATTTTAGGTTTATTTTTAGGTATTATTTTTTTTAGTGTAGGTTTAGGTTTATTTTTAGTTTATTTTATTTTATTTAGTTTGGGTTTAGGTTTAGGTTTAGTTTAATTTTAGTTTAGGTTTAGGTTTTATTTTTTTAGTTTTGTTTATTTTAGTTTAGGTTGAGGTTTCTATTATTTTATTTATTTTATTTTTATTTTAGGTTTATTTTCTTTTTTTAGTTCTTTAGTTTTATTTTTTTATTTACTTTTAGGTTTATTTTTTCGTTTTAAGTTTTTTATTTAGTTTTATTTTAGGTTTTATTTTTTATTTTACGTTTAGTTTTTATTTTATTTAGGTTTTATTCTTAGGTTTATTTTATTTTTTTAGTTTTGTTTAGATTTTTATTTATTTTATTTTATTTTATTTTATTTTATTTTATTTTATTTTTTGGTTTAGGTTTTTACTTTATTTTATTTTATTTTTTTATTTTATTTAGGTTTAGGTTTTTTTTTATAAATTTTATTTTTATATTTATTTAGTTTAGGTTTGGGTTTTTAGGTTTTTAGGGTTTAGGGTTTAGGGCTTAAGGTTTAGGGTTTAATGTTTTAGGGTTTAGGGTTTCAGGATTTAGGGGTTAGGGTTAGGGTTTAGGGTTTAGTGTTTAGGCTTCAAGGTTTAGGGTTTTTAGGATTAGGGTTTAGGGTTTAGTGTTTAAGGTTTAGGGTTTGGGGATTAGGATTTTAAGGTTTAAGGTTTAGTGTTTAGGGTTGTAGGCTTAGGATTTAGGGTTAGTTTTTGGGTTTAGCATTTATGGTTAGGGTTTTTTTATTTATTTTTTTATTATTTTTAGGGTTTAGGGTTTATGGTCTAGGTTTAGGATTTAGGTTTTAGTTTAGGGTTTAGGGTTTTTTGTTTTTTTAATAGAGAACAAATTCAGATTCAATATTTCTTCTTTTTTTTCATCAAACAAGTTCTCTAAGTTCTCTAGACACAATAGGCAAGAAAATCAAAACAGATCACCAGTAATGTCTCTTTAATTTCTCCGGTTCCCAGTTCCATCCTCTTGAGTAGCAGATCCACCATCATATCACGATCTCTCCCTCCACCACCACCATGGTAACCTCCGTCGCTCCTCCCTCCATAACCACCACTACTCGACCACCACCTCCATATCCACCACCATGTTCCTTCATCCCTCCTTCCCACCTCCATAACCATAAACAACCTCGATATCCACTTGCACCTCGGATCCCCACCACCGATAAGCGCCACCTTCACCTTCACCTCCACCTCTAGACTAAGCTGGTTGGATGATGTTCTTGTTGTTAAGGTTCTGCCCATTCTTAGGGTTTAGGTTTATTAGGTTTTTGGGTTTAGGTTTATCTTTTAATTTATTTAGTTACTTTATGTTTAGGTTTAGGGTTTGGGGTTTAGGGTTTTGGGCTTAGGGTTAGAGTTTAGGGTTTAAAGTTTTTTTTAAACTCAAATGATTTTATAATAAATAAGAAATTACCAAATCACGCAAGACATTATCCTCTAACAACTAATAAAATAAGATAAAATAAAATGCAATTCGAAAATTCACAAAAATAGTATTTCATAAAATGAGTTAACTCCTAGAGACCATAAAATTTGATTTTATAGAAGGCCAATAAAGCTTAGTCGAACAAGCTGAACACCATATCATCATCAGATTCCTCAGCAAGCTCGTCCTTCTTCTCTT
Organism: Cymbidium sinense; assembly: GCA_021442155.1. Lineage (NCBI taxonomy): Eukaryota > Viridiplantae > Streptophyta > Magnoliopsida > Asparagales > Orchidaceae > Cymbidium > Cymbidium sinense. The sequence continues at coordinate 48,810 of JAKCPB010001478.1, read as the reverse complement.
CCACTATAGAAATCAGAGCAGCAGTAGGAATAATAGAAGCATTAGGCGCAGTAGTCACAACAAATTTAGTAGGATCCTTCAAATAATGCTTAACCTTCTTACTAGAATGTGTAATCAATATAAATCACAATTGTGAGGACATTCTTGGCGTTGATGAACATGTGGGGCATTGTAGTAAGGGTGGGATAAGAGAGGGCGGTGAGAGAAGTGATCATTGAAAGATCAAAAACTTCTCGATGAGATCATCTTGATGGTCAAGCACAGATTGAACATCGACCATCATCATAAATAGACTGGACGACAAGGCCATAAGAGAATGGCCTAATACTCAACTTAACGTATAGAAGCCTCTCAGGATCCCACTTTATCACCTTTTTTAATGAGCTCAACTAGGGTGATAATTTCAAGCATTTTGATTTTAGTTGGGATATTTAGAACCGAAGAAAGAAGTCTATGAAGGATATAGATCGGTGTTGCCAAGAAGAAATCCAATATATAGGTGCAATAAGATCAACATGGGAGCACTAACTTCAGATTTCACAACCTCTTCTTGACTTCTTTAAGATCACCTTTCATAAAAATTAGCTCAACTAGGGTTTAGGGTTTAGGGTTTTAGGGTTTGTGCTTTTAGGGTTTTGGGTTTAAGGTTTAGGGTTAGGGTTTAGGGTTTTGGGCTTAGGGTTTAGGGTTTTCTAGGCTTTAAGGTTTAGGGATTAGGGTTGTAGGTATAGGGTTTTGGGTTAGTTTTAGGGTTGAAGCTTTAGAGTTGAGAGTTTAGGATTTTGGGTTTAGGGTTTTTTTAAAAAAATTAAGTAAACCAGTAGGTTTAGGTTTATTTAGTTTATTTATTTTAGTTTATTTTATTTTTTACATTTATTTAGGTTTATTTTTTCTTTATATTTAGTTTAGTTTATTTATTTTAGGTTTATTTATTTTAGGTTATTTTATAGGTTTAGGTTTATTTTTTAGTTGAGTTTTACTTTTATTTTATTTTTTAGATTTAGGTTTTATTTTTTACTTTTAGGTTTAGGTTTAGGTTTAGGTTTTTATTTTATTTTTTAGGTTTAGGTAGGTTTTATTTTGGTTTATTTTAGGTTTTATTTTTTAGTTTAGGTTTAGGTTTATTTTAATTTATTTTATTTTATTTAGTTTAGGTTTGGGTTTAGGTTTAGTTTATTTTTGGTTCATGTTTAGGTCTTATTTATTTTAGTTTAGTTTATTTTAATCTAGGTTTAGGTTTATTTTATTTTATTTTATTTTAGGTTTAGTTTTTTTTTAGTTTAGGGTTTATGTTTTATTTTTTATTTATTTTTAGGTTTAATTTTTTTTATTTATTTTATTTTATTTTATTTTATTTTTATTTTTCAATTAGTTTTATTTTCTTTAGGTTTTAATTCTTAGGTTTATTTTATATTTTCTTAGTTTAGGTTTTACTTATTTTATTTTAGTTTATTTTTAATTTTTGTTTAATTTTATTTTTAGGTTTAGGTTTAGGTTTTAGTTTAGGTTTTTATTTTATTTTATATTTTATTTTATATTTTATTTTATTTAGGTTTAGGTTTATTTTTTATTTTATTTTGAGGTTTTATTTAGTTTAGGTTTAGGTTTTTAGGTTTTTAGGGTTTAGGGTTTAGGTTTAGGGTTTTAGGGTTTAGGTTTTAGGGTTTATGTTTAGGGTTTAGGGTTTAGTGTTTAGGCTTTAGGGTTTTGAGTTTTTAGGGTTTAGGGTTTAGGGTTTAGTGCTTAGGGTTTTTTTAACTAAAAAGAATTTATTGCTCAGAAAAATATGTACAAGAAGACCATATTAGAGACTAAACTCAAAAAGAAAAGAAAAAAAACTATTGCTCAAATGAGTTATAGAAGAATCATAAAGAGTTTAGTCCCTAAACTAATACATCAAAGAACAATAAAGAAAAAATAAAGACAACTAAAAAAAAAGCCAGCAAAAGGAAAAAATCCATGAGCTCCAAAAGAACCTCCAAAGAGGCGAAGATCCATAAGAAGAGGAAACCTATAACCTGCAAAAGATAACTCCAACCATCTAAGAAAAATGAGACCATCAGTAAGACTCCAGCTCCCTCCAAGAAGAAGAAGAGACCAACTGAAAAATAGAACCTACAACTTACAAGAAATCTCAGCCAGAAGGAGATCAAAAAACATAAAGAGAAAAAAACTCAGGCTTAGATATGAAGAAAGAAGGATAATCTCAATAATGAGGGGCATCAAATCCTAAGTGTATCTAGCTTCAAAGAAGGGTTACAAATAGGAAAAGTCACCAACCACAAAAATATCAAGGAAAAATCCATCATATCATCATAGCCATCCCAACAAAGAAAAATACAAACCTATCATAATAGCACCAAAGAAAAGAAAAGTGAAGCTAAGGAAATAGAAAGAGAGAGGAGCAACATATAAAATTAACATAAGGCAATCCCAACAAAACCAAATATGAACACCTCTTTAAAAGATGGAGAAAAGAAGCTCACAACCCAAAAAAAAGGGCCTCAAAGAGCCAAAAGAGCCCACAACACCAATGCAAAGCCACCAAGGCACCAAACAGCCCCAACACCAATAAACCAAGGCATCAAAAGGAAGGAAATAATAAAGCCACAATAGAGCACCCAAGAAAAGCCTAAAGAGAAAGAGATCAATCAACCAACAAAAAAAAGAAGACCACCAAAAGCTAAAATAAATAGCTAGAGAAACAACCAACTAATGGACAAACCACACCAAGGAAAAAAAGCAACCTACCACCAACAAAGAGGTAAAGCACCAACCAAAGAAAGGGCAAAACAATAGGAACAAAACCATTAGCACAAAAACCAAAGCACTAGAAAAACCCGAAATAAAAAGCTAGAAAGAGGAAAAATTAGGAAGCTAATACTCAACAGAAAACACACAACAAAAGCTCAACCAAAAGAGAAAAAACTAGCCAAAAGCTAAAACCTCCCAAAGAAAGGAGATATTATTTCCAAGAAGCTTTGGAATGAGTAACCCTCGTCAAGTGAGGAGGGGCATAAATCTGAACACACTTTTTCTTCTTGTAAATAGTTTATAACCATGCCCTTTCTCCAAAAAAAATCTCCATCTAAAATGAATTATTGTTATAAAAGGCTTGGGGATCAGAAGCAGCTATCAATTCTAAAGATGAGCATTCAGAATCATCCATAGCATTAGATAAAGGAAAATAAAAAATAGTATGTATTTTAGAATTAGAAGTGAAAGGAGTAGAAATAGCTTTATTAAGAAGACAATTATCAATATTTTCACCTTCCAACAAAATCTGAGGAGTATCCTCCATGTCTTCATTCATAAAAGAAACAAGTGAAGCAAAATCCAGATTTTCAATAAAATCTTCATGTAAGGGATTAAAATAAGATTCAAATCCCTTAGAAACACATAGCATATTACCAAAATTCATAATTACCAACCATAGAAAACCATCATTTTGAACTAAAATAGAACTATTCACTATGAGAGAATTATCACAAGTATCTAAATCTTATTTTTTAAAGAAGGATCACCAATATTAACAAGTTTGTCAAGACCGAGTTAGAATATCATAAATAAAAAATTCTTTTCACCACCATTCTCAATCAAAGAAGGCAAAGAAATAGTCTCTTTCCCATGATCTAAAGTAGACATAAGAAAGAGAAACAACATCTAACGATTAGAAGAAATGGTGTTAGCATCAACAATATTCAAACCATCAACATGAATGGACTTATTCACAACATCCAAACCATTAGAATCATTAACCATAGCCTCTAAAGTATTCCATTTAATAGAATCATCAAAAGAAACACTCAGAGCATGATTATTAGTTAAAACTTTTTTGAAACATCAAAATCAATTTTTGCATTAGACAAATCATTAATAGGTAAACTTTTTTTAGAAGATTAAGAAATCTGCTTCAAAAATCAAAATTTTGAAAAGCATTTTTCCTTTATCCAACTTGAGAGAATCATCAATTTTTCAACAATTGAATTCTTCTTGGTGATTTTCTTCTTAAGAGAGGGATGAGCAATAAAGCATTCAAATTTCATGCCCATGAATCTTATAATGATTACAAACAATGAAAAAGTTCTCAAATACAACTTTCTAATAATAATTGCATTTCTTTAAACCCAACCAAATTTCTTTCGAATATTTTTTAGTAATATCAATCTTTACAAGAATTCTAGCAACATACGGTCTAGAAGAAGTAGTTGTTGCTTGATCAACTTGCAAAGGCCAACCAAAAATTGACCCAATAGCATAAAGAATATGATGATTAAATAGATGAATCCATAAGTTAGGTAAAGAACTCCAAATGGGAACAATAGGAGACTCTTCATTAACATCAAACATAGGCGTCCACTTCAGAATACGCATTTGACAATTAAAAATAGAATGCCTAGAAAACATTCTTCCATAATTAAGGTCATTAGAAAGCTTAATTAGAGCGTGCCCTTCATCAATCAGCCCAATAGAAAAAGAACTAGAAAAATTTAAGCTATGAAAAAAAGAACGAATATGTTCCATCTTTGCTGTTTAAATGAAAAATTTCCAATCAAAGAAAAAGCAAAAGACTCAGCTAATCTTTCAATATCCTCATCTGAAATCATAATTGTCAAAGTACCTTTAAAAGTCATATGAAGCAAATTCAAAGGAGTCTCAATGGAGGAATTCTTACCAGCTAAAGCCTCTTTGAAAGATTTAGTAATAGTAGGTACTTTAGAGGTAGGATTACCCAAAAAATTTGATACCCTAGCGGGATCCATCAGCACATGGGATTTAACCCATGGATTTAAAGAAGCCAATGCCATGAGTCACAATGCCATGATAAGAATAAGTTGATATCGGCCCAAGGCCAACAATCTATAGGGAATCTAAGAGAGATAGCGCTCGAAAACTCACCAAGAATGCGAGGGATCCCAAAATTACACAATAATAGGGTTTAGTTTAGTTTTAGGGTTTAGGTTTTAGGTTTTGTGTTTATTAGTTATTATTAGGTTTTATTAGTTTTTGGTTATTATTAGTTTATTTTTAATTTTATGTTTAGTTTAGTTAATTTAGTTTTATTAGTTTAGTTTTAGTTTTTTTTTTTATTTTAGGTTAGTTTAGGGGGGGTTTGGTTTTGTTTATTACTTTATTTAGTTAGTTTGATTATATAAGTTTAGTTTATTTTAGTTTATTTTTTAGTTATCATTAGTTAGTTAGTTATTATTATTAGTTGATGGTTTTATTATTATTTAGGTTTTTGTTAGTTTTAGTTAGTGGTTTAGTTCTATTAATTTAGTTGTTACTTTATTTATTAGTTTATTAGTTTTATTAATTTAGTTATGGGTTTTTGTTTATTAGTTTATTATTATTATTAGTTTTTTAGTTTAGTTTATGGTTTAGTTATTTATTTTATTATTAGTTCTATTTTAGTTTAGTTTTTTTCTTTAATTTTTTAGAATTATTAGTTTAATTATTATTATTTCATTTAACTATTTAGTTAGGGTTTAGGCTTTATTTATTTAGTTTTTTATTCGTTAGTTTATTATTAGTTTTAGTATTATTAGTTTATTAGTTTAGTTATTATTATTATTATTATTATTAGTTTTTTTAGTTTAGTTATTGATAGTTAGTTTTATTATTATTATTATTAGTTTATTTATTAGGTTTATTAGTTTAGTTATTTAGTTTAATTATTTAGTTAGTTTTGTTTTATTTAGTTATTATTTTATTAGTTTATTATTAGTTAGTTATTATTAATTCTTTTAGTTAGGTGTTTTATTATTAGTTTATTATTAGTTATTAGTTAATTTATTAAGTTTAGTTATTATTATGTTTATTTATTAGTTAGTTTTTATGGTTTTTTAGTTTAGGTTTAGGGTTTAGTTTTAGTTAATTATTTTGTTATTTATTATTAGTTATTATTATTAGTTTATTAGTTTAGTTTTAGTGTTTATTATTTATTAGAATTTAGGTTTATTTATTAATTAGTTTAGTTTTATTAGTTAGTTTGTTTATTAGTTTATTAGTTTATTAGTTATTAGTTTTAGGTTATTAGTTATTTATTATTAGTTTTATTTAGTTTATTATTAGTTATAGTTTTTTGTTAGTTATTATTAGATTTTTAGTTTATTATTTATTAGTTTATTTGGTTTTATTAGTTAGTTATTAGTTAGTTTTAGTTTAGTTTTATTATTAGTTTATTAGTTTTTTTTAATTATTATTTAGTTATTATTATTAGTTTTATTAGTTTAGTTATTAGTTATTTTAGTTTAGTTTAGTTCGTTATTATTAGTTTTATTATTATTAGTTTTATTAATTTAGGTTTGGAGTTTAGTGTTTAGTTTATTTAGTTTTATTATTATTATTATTATTATTATTATTATTATTATTATTATTATTATTACTATTATTATTATTATTATTATTTGTTTTAATTATTATTATTATTAGTTTATTAGTTTTAGTTAGTTTAGTTATTAGTTTCTTATTTAGTTAATTTAGTTCTTATTAGTTTATTATTATTAGTTTTATTATTTAGTTTTTATTTAGTTTATTATTATTTATTAGTTTAGTTAGTTTATTATTTTGTTTAGTTTAGTTAGTTTTTATGTTATTAGGTTTTATTATAATTTATGGTTTTTTTAGCTTTTATTAGTTTCTAGTTTAGTTTATTTTTTTTATTATTAGTTATTAATTTATTAGTTTAGGTAGTTTTATTAGTTTATTATTATTAGTTAGTTTATCAGGTTTGTTTATTATTATTAGGTTTAGTTTATTTATTATTTAGTTTATTATGATTATTATTATTATTATTATTATTATTATTTTTATTAGTTTAGTTATTAGTTTTATTTAGTTTAGTTTACTATTAGTTTATTAGTTTAGTGTTAGTTGTTATTAGTGAGTTAATTTTAATTTATTAGTTTATTTAGTTTTATAATTAGTTTTTATTATTATTATTTAGTTTATTTATTAGTTTATTAATTTAGTTTAGTTATTAGTTAGTTACTTTTATTAGTTATTTAGTTAGTTTATTAGTTTTAGTTTAGTTAATTTAGTTATTATTAGTTTAGTTATTGGGTTTAGTTTATTATAGGTTAGTTATTTATTAGGTTAGTCATGTTTAGGGTTTAGATTTTTTAGTTAGTTATTATTATTAGTTAGTTATTTATTAATTAGTTTAGTTATTTTATTAGTTTGGTTTTAGTTATTAATTTAGGTTTAGTTTAGTTTTTATTAATTTTATTAGTTTTGTTTCTTTTTAGTTAGTTTACTAGTGGGGTTTTTTTGTTTATGTTTAATTTAGTAATTAGTTTTTTTATTAGTTTAATTAGTTTTATTTATTATTTATTTATTAGTTTTTTTTAGTTATTATTTAGCTAGTCTAATTTAATTAGTTTTATTAGTTTTTATTTTTGTTTATTATTAGTTTATTAGTTTTAGTTTATTATTTATTAATTTTAGATTATTACTTATTAGTTTTAGTTTTAGTTAGTATAGTTTAGTATTTTATTAGTTTCTTATTAGGGTTTTTGGTTTAGGGTTTAAGGTTTAAGGTTTGGGGTTTAGGGTTTTAGGGTTTATGGTTTAGGGTTGTAGGTTTAGGGTTTAGGGTTTAGTGTTTAGGGTTATTTTTAGGGTTTAACATTTAGGGTTAGGGTTTATTTTTTATGTTATTTTTGTTTTTGGGTTTAGGGTTTCGAGTTTAGGGTTTAGGGTTTAGGTTTTAGGTTTAGGGTTCATGTTTTAGTTTAGGGTTTAAGGTTTTTGGTTTTTATTTTTTAATAGAGAACAAATTCAGATTCAACATTTCTTCTTTTTTATTTCATTAGCCAAGTAACACACCAAGTTCTCTAAGACACAAGCAATGACATAGATAAAAATGAGCATGCATAAAGCAAATCAAAAGCCCTAGATAATTATAACCATCTCTGCTATAAAGACACAGTTCCATAAGTAGCAGATCAAATTGGCCATTCTTTAGTTTCTCTAGTTCCGATCAGAACCACCCATCATATCCCGATCCTCCCTCGGCCACCACCATGAGTGTAACCTCAGCTCCTCTGCTCCATAACCACCACTTGCTCACCACCACCTCCATATCCACCAACACCTTTAGATCCCACACCACCCTGCATATAACCCCTTAGTCTTAGCCTCCTTGTCATATCTGAGCACGGATGATAATGATGTTCTGGTTAGGTTCTGCCCAGTCTTAAGGTTTAGGTTTAGGTTTAAGTTATTAGGTTTTAGGGTTTAGGTTTATTTTTTAATTTATTTAATTTCTTTAGGTTTAGCTTTATGATTTAGGGTTTAGGGTTTAGGGATTAAAGTTTAGGGTTTAGGGCTTAGGGTTAGGGTTTAGGGTTTAGGGTTTAGCGTTTAGGGTTTAGGGCTTAGAGTTTAGGGTTTAAGATTTTAGAGATTATGCTTTTAGGCAGTAGGTTAGGATTTAGGGTTTAGGGTTTAGCATTTTAGGTTTAGGGCTTAGGGTTGAGTTTAGGGTTTAGTGATTATGCTTTTAGGGTATAGGGTTTAGAGCTAAGGTTAGGGTTAGGGTTTAGGGTTTATGAATTAGGGTTTAGGGTTTAGAGTTTATGGTTAAGGTTTAGGATTTTTTAGGGTTTATGGTTTAGGGTTTAGGGTTGTAGGTTTAGTGATGTTTAGAGTTTTCAATTTAGGGTTAGTTTTTTTTTTTTAGGGTTTAGGGTTTAGGATATAGGGTTTAGGGTTTTAAAAATATAACAGGTTTAGTTTTATTTATTATTTATTTTTAGTTTATTTTACTTTTTGTTTTTATTTAGTTTTATTTTTTATTTTTATATAATTTAGTTTATTTATTTTAGGTTTATTTATTTCAGCTTAGGTTTTTTATTTTAGTTTAGTTTTTAGGTTTAAGTTTAAGTTTATTTTTTAGTTGAGTTTTGTTTTTATTTTTTATTCTTATTGTTTGGGTTTTGTTTTTAATTTATAGGTTTAGGTTTAGGTTTTTATTTTATTTTTTTAGGTTTAAGTTTTAGGTTTTAATTTTAGGTTTATTTTTAGGTTTTAATTTTTAGTTTAGGTTTAGGTTTATTTTTAGTTGAGTTTTATTTTTATTTTATTTTTTAAGTTTAGGTTTATGATTAGGTTTTTATTTTATTTTTTTAGGTATAGTTTTTAGGTTTATTTTTAGGTTTATTATTTAGTTTAGGTTTAAGTTTATTTTTACTTTATTTTCTTTTATTTTTTTAGGTTTTGGTTTAGTTTATTTTAGGTTTAGGTTTAGGTTTGATTTATTTTAGTTTAGGTTTAGGTTTCTTTTATTTTATTTAGGGTTTAGTTTTTTAGTTTAGGGTTTAGGTTTTATTTTTTTATTTATTTTAGGTTTATTTTTTTAGGTTTAAGTTTTTTATTTAGTTTTATTTTATTTTATTTAGGTTTATTTTATTTTTATTTTATATTTAGTTTTTATTATATTTAGGTTATTTATTCTTAGGTTTATTTTATTTTATTTGGTTTTTTATTCTTTTATTTATTTTATTTTAATTTTATTTTATTTTTTTATTTTATTTTTCTTTTAGGTTTAGGTTTAGGTTTTAGTTTAGGTTTTTATTTTATTTTATTTATTTATTTCATTTTAGTTTAGGTATTTTTTTTATTTATTTTATTTTTTATATTTTTTTGTTTAGGTTTAGGTTTTAGGTTCTTAGGGTTTAGGTTTAGGGTTTAGGGTTTATGATTTTAGGGTTTAGGTTTTAGGGTTTTAGGGTTTAGTTTGGGTTTAAGGTTTAGGGTTTAGTTTCTTATTTTTTAGGGTTTAGGGTTTTAAGGTTTAGTGTTTAGGGTTAGGGTTTAGGGTTAGAGGTTTAGTGTTATTTATGGTTTAGGTTTAGGTATTTAGGGTTTAGTTTTTTATTTTGGGTTTAGTTATTATTTTATGATTTATAGTTTAGGGTTTTTAGTTTAGGGTTTATGGTTTTAGTTAGGTTTAGGGTTTATGGTTTATGGTTTATGGTTTAGGGTTTTATGTTTAGGGTTAGTTTTATTTTGGGTTTTTTTTTTTTTTTTTTTTTTTTTGTTTTTTTAGTTTAGGGTTTTTTAGGTTTAGGGTTTACAATTTAGTTTTAGGTTTAGGTTTTTATTTTAAAATTAAGTATAGATTATGTTTATTGATTTTACTTAGTTTATTTTTTTATTTATTTTATTTTATTTTTTATTTTTATTTTTTAATTTTTTAATTTTTATTTAGTTTAGTTTATTTACTTTAGGTTTATTCATTTTAGTTTAGGTTTTCTATTTTAGTTTATGTTTTATGTTTAAGTTTAGGTTTAGGTTTATCTTTAGCAGTTTATTTTTATTTTCTGGTTTAGGTTTATTTTTTAATTTGAGGATTAGGTTTAGATTTTAGGTTTTATTTTAGGCTTATTTTAGTTTTTATTTTTTTACTTTAGGTTTAGGTTTATGTTTAGTTTATTTTATTTTATTTAGTTTAGGGTTTTAGTTTAGTTTATTTTAAATTTAGGTTTAGGTTTTATTTATTTTAGCTTAGTTTATTTTACTTTAGGTTTATGTTTATTTTATTTTGTTTATTAGAGGTTTAGGTTTTTTTTAGCTTAGGGTTTAGGTTTATTTTTTTATTTATTATTAGGTTTTAGGTTTATTTTTAGCTTCTTATTTAGTTTTATTATAAATTATTTTAGTTTTTTTTATTGTTTTATGTTTATTTTTAAATATTTTTAGGTTTTTAAGTTTTAGGTATATCTTATTTATAGTTTAGTTTAGGTTTTAATTTATTTTATTTTAGTTTAGTTTTATTTTTTGATTTTATTTTATTTTTAAGTTTAGGTTTAGGTTTAGGTTTTTATTTTATTTTATTTATTTAGTTTATTTAGGTTTAGGTTTTTTTATTTATTTTATTTTAGGTTTTATTTAGTTTTGGGTATAGGCTTTTTAGGTTTTAGGTTTAGGATTTAGGGTTTAGGGTTTGGGTTTTTTTTTTAGGGTTTAGGTTTAGGTTTAGGGTTTAGGTTTTTATTTAGGGTTTAGAGTTTAAGTTTAGGTTTAGGTTTAGGTTTATGCTTTTTTTGTTTAGTTTAGTTTAGATTAGGTTTAGGTTTAGTTTTAGGATTTATAGGTTTATTTAGGTTTGGGTTAGGGTAGTTTTAGGTTTAGTTTAAGTTTTATTTTAAGTTTAGGGTTTTGGTTTAGGTTTAGGGTTAGTTTAAGTTTGTTTAGGGTTTATTTTAGGTTAAGTTTAGAGTTTGGTTTAGTTTAGTTTAGAGTTTAGGATTTATTATTTAGGGTTTAGGGTTTAGGGTTTTATTTATTTTAGGATTTAGGTTTAGTTTAGGGTTAATTTAGGGTTTAGGTTTAGGTTTTTTAGGTTTATTTTATTTGTTTAGGTTTATTTTAGTTTATTTAGGTATATTTATTGTTTATTTTTTGAAATTTTAGTATTTAGGTTTATTTATTATTTTATTTTTAGTTTATTTTTTTTTTTAGTTTATTTTTATTTAGTTTGTTTATTTATTTAGGTTTTTTATTTAGTTTATTTTTTGGTTTAGGTTTAGGTTTATCTTTATTTTTAGTTTATTTTATTTATTTATTTTAGGTTTAGTTTTATTATTATTTTAGGTTTAGTTTGATTTTATTTTATTTTTAGGTTTAGGTTTAGGTTTTTTATTTTAGGTTTATTTAGGTTTTATTTTTTTAGTTTAGGTTTAGGTTTATTTTTAGTTTATTTTATTTAGTTTAGGGTTTAGGTTTAGTTTATTTTAGGTTTAGGTTTATGTTATTTTCATTTTAGTTTAATTTATTTTAGTTTAGGTTTAGGTTTATTTTATTTTATTTATTTTAGATTTAAATTTTTTTTTAGTTTAGGGTTTAGGTTTTTCTTTATTTTTTATTTTTAGGTTTATTTTTTAAGGTTTATGTTATTATTTAGTTTTTATTTTATTTTATTTTAAGTTTATTTTTTTATTTTATATTTTGGATTTATTTTATATAACATTTTTATTTTTAGGTTTTTTTTAGTTTAGTTTAGGTTTTTATTTATTTAATTTTAGCTTAGTTTTAATTTTTAATTTTTTTAGGTTTATATTTTGGTTTAGGTTCAGGTTTAGGTTTAGGTTTTAGTTTAGGTTTTTATTTTATTTTATTTTTGGTTTAGGTTTTTATTTTTATTTTTAGGTTTTATTTAGTTTAGGTTTATTTTTTAGTTTATAGGGTTTAGGTTTAGGGTTTAGGTTTTGGGTAGGTTTAGGTTTATGGTTTTAGGTTTTAGGGTTTAATATTTATGGTTTAGCGATAAGGTTTAGGGTTTAGGGTTTTAATTAGGTTTAAGTTTATTTTTTTATGTTTTATTTAGTTTAGGTTTAGGTTTATTTTTAGTTTAATTTATTTTTTTAGTTTTAGTTTAGTTTAGGTTTATTTAATTTTAGGTTTTATTTTAGTTTAGTTTAGGTTTATTTATTATTTATTTATTTATAGTTTGATTTAAGTTTGGGTTAGATTTTATTTATTATTTTAGTTTATTTTAGTTTTTTAATTTAGTTTAATTTAGGTTTATTTTAGTTTAGTTTAAGTTTATTTAGGTTTAGGTTTTTTTAGATTTAGGTTTATTTTTTTATTTAAGTTTATTTACTTTTTATTTAGTTTATTATTTTTTATTTTTTTAGTTTAGTTTAGTTTATTTTATTTAGTTTTTAGTTTATTTAGTTTAGGTTTAGGTTTATTTTTTTGGTTTATTTAGTTTGGTTTAGGTTTAGGGCTTAAGTTTTATTTAAGTTTAGGTTTAGGTTTTATTTAAGTTTAGGGTTTATTTAGTTTATTTATTTTTATTTTATTTTTTATTTAGGTTTATTAGTTTATGTTTTATTTTTTATTTAGGATTACATTTAGGTTTAGGTTTATTTAGTTTATTTTATTTATTTTTATTTTAGGTTTAGGTTTAGTTTAGGTTCATTATATTTTTATTTACGTTAAGGTTTAGTTTTATTTGTAGTTTAGTTTATTTAGGTTTAGGTTTAGGTTTAGGTTTAGGCTTTTAGTTTGTTTTAGTTTATGTTTAGGTTTAAGTTTATTTAGGTTTCTTTAGTTCAAGTTTTTTATTTTTAGGTTTTGGTTTATTTAATTTTATTTTATTTTAATTATATTTTATTAGTTTAGTTTATTTAGTTTATTTGATTAGGTTTATTTAGGTTTATTTTTTAGGTTTATTTTTAGTTTAGGTTTAGGTTTATTTATTTTAGATTAGTTTAGCTTATTTTTATTTTTAGGTTTACTTAGTTTTTAGTTTTATTTAGTTTAGGCTTAGATTTAGGTTTATTTTTATTTGTTTATTTAACTTTTAGCTTATTTAGTTTAGTTTAGGTTTATGTTTAGGTTTAGGTTTATTTATTTTGTTTATTTATTTATGTAGATTTAGGTTTAGGTTTATTTACTTAGTTTATTTATTTATTTAGGTTTAGGTTTAGGTTTTATTTAGTTTGGTTTATTTTATTTATTTTATTTAGGGTTTAGGGTTTAGGTTTAGGTGTCAGTTTAGGTTTATTTAGTTTAGGTTTAGCTTTGGTTTATATTTATTTATTTATTTATTTTATTTTTTACTTTATTTATTTAGGTTTATTTTACATTTAGTTTATTTTTTATTTATTTTATTTTATTTATTTTATTTTAGTTTATTATTTTATTTACTTTATTTTATTTTATTATTTTTAGCAGGTTTAAGTTTAGGTTTTAGTTAGGTATCTGGTTTGGTTTAGGTTTAGATTTTTATTTTATTTTTATTTATTTAGTTTAGTTTATTTTATTTTATTTATTTAGTTTTATTTAGTATATTTATTCAATTTATTTATTTAATTTAGGGTTTATTTAGTTTTATTTATGTTTAGGTTTAGTTTGTTTTTAGGTTTAGGTTTAGGGTTTAGTTTTATTTAGTATTAGTTTAGGTTTAGGTTTAAGTTTTTTTAGGTTTAGTTTATTTTATTTCATTTAAGTTTATTTATTTAGTTTAGTTTAGTTTATTTTAAATATTTAGGTTTAGGTTTCATTTAGTTTATTTTAATTTAGGTTTTTTGTTTAGTTTATTTAGTTTTGTTTAGGTTTATTTAATTTATTTTTATTTTTATTTATTTAGTTTAATTTAGGTTTATTTAGGTTTAAGTTTATTTCATTTATTTACTTATTTAGTTTATTTTTATTTTTTAGGTTTAGGATTAGGTTTAGATTTAGTTTAATTTCTTTAGTTTATTTTATTTAGTTTATTTTTTATTTTAGGTTTAGTTTAGTTTAGGTTTAGGTTTAGGTTTAGGTTAAGGTTTATTTTCTAGGTTTAGATTTATCTTAAGTTTAGGTTTATTTAGTTTTGGTTTAGGTTTAGATTTATTTTAGGCTTAAGTTTAGGATTATTTATTTATTTATTTTAGGTTTTGGTTTAGACATATTTTAGTTTAGTTTAGTTTATTTTAGTTTAGGCTTAGGTTTAGGTTTAGTTTAAGTTTAGGTTTAGGTTTATTTTTTTAGGTTTTTTAGGTTTAGGTTTATTTTTTAGTATTTTAGGTTTAGTTTAGGTTTAGGTTTTATTTTTTTTAGTTTAGTTTAGTTTAGTTTGGTTTATTTTATTTAGTTTAGGTTTAGGTTTATTTTATTTATTTTAGTTTAGGTTAGTTTAGTTTAGGTTTAGTTTTTGGTTTAGGTTTAGGTTTATTTAGGTTAGTTTAGGTTTATTTAGTTTAGTTTATTTATTTTAGGTTTATTTTAGTTTAATTTTTTTAGTTTATTTAGATTATTTACTTTGCTTATGTTTAGGTTTATTTCATTTATTTTATTTTATTTTATTTTATTTATTTATTTAGTTTAGGTTTAGGTTTAGGTTTAGGTTTAGGTATATTTAATTTAGTTTATTTTTTATAAGATTATTTTATTTAGTTTAGGTTTAGGTTTAAGTTTAGGTTTGTTTTGTTTAGGTTTATTTATTTATTTATTTATTTAGTTTAGTTTTTTTAGCTTATTTTTTGTTTAGTTTTGGTTTAGGTTTATTTATTTAGTTTAGTTTATTTTTTTTTATTTTAATTTATTTTAATTTATTTATTTAGTTTAGGTTTAAGTTTAAGTTTAGTTTTAGGTTTAGGTTTAGTTTAGGTTTAGGTTTAGGTTTAAGTTTTATTTTATTTATTTAAGTTTATTAATTTATGTTTAGGTTTTTATTTAATTTAGTTTAGTTAGTTTATTTTATTTAGTTTATTTATTTAGTTTAGGTTTATGTTTTATTTAGTTTAATGTAGTTTAGTTTAGTTTATTTTTAGGTTTAGGTTTACGTTTAGTTTAGTTTATTTAAATATTTTATTTATTTTAGTTTAGGTTTTAGGTTTTATTTAGTTTAATTATTTAGTTTAGTTTTTTTTTTTTGCTTAGTTTAGTTTATCTTATTTAGGTTTAGGTTTATTTTATTTATTTATTTAGTCTATTTTTCTATTTAGTTTATGTTTAGGTTTAGGTTTTATTTAGTTTAGTTTTATTTAGTTTAGGTTTATTTTTAGTTTAGGTTTAGGTTTTTTAGTTTAGGTTTAGGTTTAGGTTTTATTTAAGTTTAGGTTTACTTATTTAGGTTTAAGTTTGGGTTTAAGTTTAGATTTAGTTTAGGTTTAGGTTTTATTTAGGTTTAGGTTTATTTAATTTAGGTTTATTTTATTTAGGTTTAGGTTTATTTTTTGTAGTTTATTTTATTTTATTCTATTTAGTTTTATTTTATGTTTATTATAGTTTAGGTTTATTAAGTTTGTTTAGGTTTAGGTTTAGGTTTATTTTTATTTAGGTTTTTATGTTTAGGTTTAGTTTTAGCTTTTTATTTAGGTTTAGGTTTAGGTTTATTTTTTATTTTAGTTTAGGTTTATTTATTTAGTTTATTTTAGGTTTAGGTTTAGATTTATTTTTTTAGCTTATTAAATTAAGGTTTTTTTATTTAGTTTAGTTTATTTATTTATAGTTTTTATTTAGGTTTAGTTTATTTTATTTTAGTTAATTTTAATTATTTAGGTTTAGGTTTATTTAGTTTAGGTTTTAGGTTTAGGTTTAGGTTTATTTTATTTTAGTTTAGTTTAGCAGTTTATTTATTTAATTTATTTGGTTTAGGTTTATTTATTTAGTTTTGTTTATTTAGTTTATTTTTTATGTTAAGATTATTTAGTTTAGTTTATTATATTTTAGCTTAGGTTTAGGTTTATTTAGTTTAGTTTAATTTAGTTTATTTATTTAGTTTATTTAGTTTAGGTTTAGGGTTAGATTAGGGTTTAAAGTTTAGGGTTTGGGGTTTATGGTTTTTAGGGTTTAGGTTTTAGGGTTTAGTTTAATTTAGGTTTTAGTTTAGTTTAGGGTTTAGTTAGTTTAGGGTTTAGGATTTTGGATTTTAGGTTTTGGGTTTAGTTTTTTATTTAGTTAGTTTAGGGTTTAGGTTTAGGGTTTTAGGGTTTAGGTTTATATGTTGGGTTTAGGATTAGGGTTTTAGGTTTAGGGTTTAGGGTTTAGGTTTTAGTTTAGTTTAGGTTTTATGTTTATGGTTTAGGTTTAGTTTAGGGTTTAGGTTTAGGTTAGTTTAGGGTTTAGGTTTAGGTTTTATTTTTTTTAGGGTTTTAGGTTTATTTTATTTTATTTAGTTTATTTATGTTTATTTATTTAGTTTAGGTTTTTATTTTAGTTTATTTTAGGTTAGGTTTAGGATTTTATTTTTTTTTATTAGTTTATTTTTATTTTAATTTTAAGTTTAGGTTTTATTTTTTTTATTATTAGGTTTGGTTTAGGTTTTATTTTATTTTAGGTTTTGGTTTTAGGTTTTTATTTTAGGTTTATTTTAGTTTTATTTTATAGTTTAGAGGTTTATTTTTAGTTTGTTTTATTTTATTTAGTTTAGGGTTTAAGTTTTGTTTATTTTTGGTTGAGGTTTGGGTATTATTTATTTAAGTTTAATTTATTTTTGTTTATGTTTATGTTTATTTTATTTTGTTTGGTTTAGGTTTATTTTTTTTTTAAGTTTAGTGTTTAGGTTTATTTTTAGTTTAGGGTTTCGATTTAGGTTTTAGTTTAGGTTTATTTTTTTTTTATTATTTTATTTGGTTTATGTTTATTTATTTATTTTATTTTTTTAGGTTTATTTAGTTTAGGTTTAGGTTTTATTTTAGGGTTTAGGGTTTTAGGTTTAGGGTTTAGGGTTTAGTGTTTAGTTATTTAGGTTTAGGTTTTTTTTTATTTTTTATTTTTATTTTATTTTTTTAAATTAAGTAGACTTAGGTTTAGGGTTTAGGGTTTAGAGTTTAGGTTTAGGTTTAGAGTTTAGGGTTTTTTGGGATTTATGGTTTTAGGTTTATTTTGGTTTAGGGTTTAGGGTTTAGGGTTTAGGATTTTGGGTTTTGGGTTTAGTGTTTAGGGTTAGGGTTAGTTTAGGGTTTAGGGTTTAGGGTTTTAGGGTTTAAGGTTTATGATCAGGGTTAGGGTTTAGGGATTAGGGTTTAGGGTTTAGGGTTTAGGGTTTAGGGTTTTTTAGTGTTTAGGGTTTAGGTTTGTATGTTTATGGTTGTAGGTTTAGAGTTTTGGGTTTAGGGTTTAGGGTTAGTTTTAGGGTTTATGGTTTAAGATTTAAGATGTTTCTTTTTAAGGATTAGGGTTCTTTAGGTTTATTTTTTATTTTTATTTAGTTTATTTTATTTATTTATGTTTACTTATTTTTTTTTAGGTTTTATTTTTTAGTTTATTTTAGGTTTAGGTTTATTGTGTTTATTTTTTTTTTAGTTTATTTTATTTTATTTTTAAGTTTAGGTTTATTTTTTTTTATTTTTTAGGTTTTGTTTAGGTTTATATTTTATTTTTCTAGGTTTAGGTTTTAGGTTTTTATTTTAGGTTTATTTTAAGTTTTTTTTTTTAAGTTGAGGCTTAGGTTTATTTTTAGCTTGTTTTATTTTTTTTAGTTCAGGGTTTATGTTTTGGTTATTTTTGGTTGTGGTTTGGGTATTATTTATTTTAGTTTAGTTTATTTTAGTTTAGGTTTATGTTTATTTTATTTTGTTTATTTTAGGTTTATGTTTTTTTTAGTTTAGGGTTTAGGTTGTATTTTTATTAATTTTAGGTTTATTTTTTTGGTTTAGGTTTTTATTTTGTTATTATTTTATTTTATTTTAGTTTTATTTTATTTTATTTTACATTTAGTTTTTATTTTATTTAGGTTTTATTTTTTATTTATTTTATTTTTTAGTTTATTTTAGGGTTTTATTTATTTTATTTTAGTTTAGTTTTCATTTTTTATTTTATTTTCTTTTAGGTTTAGGTTTAGGTTTTAGTTTAGGTTTTTATTTTATTTGTTTTTATTATTTTATTTTGGTTTATGTTTTATTTATTTATTTTATTTTTAGGCTTTATTTAGTTTAGGTTTAGGTTTTTAGCATTTTAGGGTTTTGAGTTTAGGGTTTTTGGGTTTATGGTTTAGGGTTTAAGGTTAGTTTTAGGGTTTAAGGTTAGTGGATTTTTTATTTTTTATTTTATTTTTTATTTTTTTTAAATTAAGTAAACTCATAGGATTTAGGGTTTAGGGTTTAGGGTTTAGGATTTAAGGTTTACAGTTTAGGGTATAGTGTTTAAGGGTTTTCTTCTTAAATTAAGTAAACCGTTAGGTTTAGGTTTATTTAATTAATTAATTAATTAATTTTATTTTATATTTTATATTTTTACTCAATTAAGTTTATTTATTTTAGGTTTATTTATTTTTGTTTAGGTTTTTTATTTTAGTTTATTTTTTGGGTTTATGTTTAGGTTTATGTTTAGTTTTAGTTTAGTTTATTTTTATTTTATTCTTTAGGTTAAGGTTTATTTTTTATTTTTTAGGTATATGTTTAGGTTTTATTTTATCTTTTTAGGTTTATGTTTTAGGTTTTTATTTTAGTTTTTTTAAGGTTTTTTTTTAGTTTAAGTTTAGGTTTATTTTTAGTTTATTTTATTTTATTTAGTTTAGGGTTTAAGTTTAGGTTTTATTTATTTTTGTTTAGTTAATTTTAATTTAAGTTTATGTTTATTTTATTTTGTTTATTTTAGGTTTAGGTTTTTTTTAGTTTAGGGTTTAGGTTTTATTTTTTATTTATTTTTAGGTTTATTTTTGATTTTGGTTTTTATTTTATTTAAGTTTAGTTTTTTTTTCTAACAGAGAACAAATTAAGATTCAATATTTCTTCTTTTCGATTTCATCAACCAAGTAGCACATTAAGTTTTCTAAGACAGCGTGATGACATAGATAAAAAATGAGCACGCATAGAACAAATCAAAACCCTATATAAGATTCTCTCTTGTGAAGATATAATTCCATAAGTAGCGATTGGATCGAGTTCTTCAATTTCTCTAGTTAATCAAACTACTGACCTCTTGGTAGCATGATCCACCATCATATCCCGATCTCTCCCTTTATTTTGTAACCTCTCTCTCGCCTCCATAACCACCCTTTGACACCTCCATATCCAGCACCTCCGGATCCCCATAGCCACTCATTAGCCACCTCTGTTTATGAGCCTCATGTTCAATCGATCAATTTTGATGATAACAAATAAATGCTTGGATGTTCTAATGTATGTTTTATGTGTTTTAGATATATTAATTGCTAATTACATATCCAATACATCTCATAAAATATTTGAAATTGCGAATAGAAGAATGAAAGATTGATCAAAATGGATAATGTGAAGCTCAAGATACAATATTTTAGTTATATGCATTTATAACTATCTTAAAAATTCATATATGAGTTCATTGACATGAATAAATTTGCTCACAACTTAACATATTATTATTTTTTATTTTAAATAATGATAATGAGGTTAATTTATATAAATCTCTATCTAATTAACATACAATTATATGTTTCATACATAGCATTTGAATTGTCAAAATAACAAATGATAATAAATTATGACTATTAAGTGTAATTAGTTTATATATTTAATATAATTAAAAATTTTAATTTAATTTTAAGGTTATATGATAACTAACATATGTATGATTATATATAAATTATATCAAAATAATTAAATGTCATATTTCAAAATTAACAAAAATATGTGGAATGTGGTATTTTAGCCAAAGGCATCTTATAATCAAGGAATTTATATGATTTCATCTCCAGTTCCTTGGATTTTTTTCTTTAATTTGATAGGTTACATGACCCGTTTGATTAAAATTAAATTTAATATGACTTTTGAAACATTAGATGATTTTAATAATGATTGCATTCTATATGCTTTGAATATACAAGAGCCATATTTGATTATTTTTGACTTGCCCATGTGAATAGCCGAATTTTGGTTGTTTAAATTTAATATTTATTTAAAATAAATTATAATATATTGAATATTAAATTATTATATGATAAATTGATGTTAGAATAATATATTTTTTGAAATAATTCAAAATGATCTTCTTGCTTATAAATAGCCCTCATTCTCTTCAAGAAAGCATTCCTCATTCAAATTCAAAATCCTCCAACAAATCTAAGAGAGAAAATTTCCTAGTTTCCTTCCAAGTGTTCTCCAAATAATGCAAGATCAAATCCTTGGTTTGGAAGCTTCAACATCTTCAACTAAGCAAGCTTTCTCAAATTACTTGAGTTTATTTCTTGATCTTAATCCCTTTTTAGTTGTTCATACTATTTTCACCATCTATTTATTCTTTCCAATTTATACTTTTTGGTGGATTAGTCTTTGGACATCAAAGTCTAAGTTTTTCACATCAAAGTTTCTTCAATCATTTTTTTGTGAAAAGCTCTTGCGATAGTTTGTAGGATTTATTTCAACTTGTTGAAATTTTTACCTTCCTATAAATTTCTTTTGGTTTCTTGAAATATTTCTTCATTTGTCTTATTAGAAAGATCATTTATTCTTAAATCTAATTTAGAAGATTATTTTAAGCATTTTAAATTAATTTATTGTGCTGAAATTATTTTCATACTTGTTAGATCTCTCTTTTAATTAAAGCTTACTAGCTACTTAGATCTATCATATACTAATTTTATTTAAGTATTTTGTGATCATTTGCATTAAATTAAAGCATCTTTTTGGTTAAAATAAAATAAATTATTCTTTGCTAAATTTATTTTATTGTGCAAAAGAATATTGCGAATTTATTTTGAAATCATTTTTATATTAGTCTACAAATTGTAATAATATAATCATCTTAGTAAGATCACTTTAAGATATTTATTTTATTATTTCTTATCAATATTAAGTGAGCATTTTATCTTGCCAAACTTTTAAGTTGTAAAGTAATCATTTATAAGTTGTGAGATCACTTTTTGAATTGGATAGCTTGGTATATTTGAAAGAGATATATTTTATCAAAATTTATTATTTGGTATTTTTCTTTTCATGTTGTAAAATTTATATTGGGGTTGTTCTCACCCCTTTGTAGGAAGTACATGTTGTAGGGGTTATACTACATTATAAGAAATACTATTTATAAGATATTTTGCATTTAGTGGATTAGCCGGGGTGGCTTATAGTTTTGGGGTTTGGCGAACCACATAAAATTATTGCCTATTGTCTCTCTTTACTTTACCATACTTTAATTTTTTGCATTAAGAATTGTATCTTGTCATTATAAAATCAAAATAAATTTTCTACTAACACTTAAAATTTAAGATTTAACTTTTAAAATTTTTAATATTAAATTCACATCTTGGGTGCTATAGTGACTCTGGTATCAGGCTAATTTATTTTATTCTTAACATACAAGAGTAGATCTTTTCACTATGGCATAAGGTTTCCAAGGGTTCACTAAGAGGGACAATCAACTCATAGACCTCCACTTTTAGATAGTGTACCATTTGATTATTGGAAAAATAGAATTAGTACATTTTAAGAGGTCAAGATCTTGCATGTGGTATATGTTGACACATGAATATAATACACCATAGTAGAAGTGGCATTAAAGTAGAAAAACTTTTGAGGAATGGATTATAGCTGAAAGAGAACTTGATGAATTAAATGTTATGGCTTGTAATACTTTACATTGTGCTTTATTACCTAATGATTATATGAAAATTTCTATGTTAAGTACAACAAAAGAAATATGGGATAAACTCAATATAACTTATGAAGGAACTAGTGAAGTTAGAGATGCTCACATAAATAGACTTGTTCATGAATATGAGTTATTTCATATGTCTCCTTTTGAATATATTTGATATGTATCGATTCATGAAAATAATTAACACATTGCATTCTTTTGGAGAAATATTTAAGAATCAAGACTTAGTCTATAAGATCCTTAGATGTCTTCCAAAAGAATGGGAAGCTAAAGTAACAGCTATTAGTGAAACTAAGGATTTATCTACTTATCCACTTGATCACTTTTGGGTTCTTTAATAGCACATGAATAGGTTATTGCTCAAAGGGATAAGATGGATAACTCAAAAGGAGAATGAGAAAGGAAAAGCCATTACATTACAAGTTGATGATAGTGATGAACATAACACCTTAAGCTCGGATGGTGATAGTGATGAGGTGGTCATTCATCAAGGCTTGGGAACTTTAAGAAGAATCAAAGGTATAAAAATCTAAAATATAAATTTCAAACTAAGAAATTTCTTCTAGGTGAAGGGATCATTTGTTACCATTGTAAAAGCCTAGACACATAAGAGGTGATTGTCCAAAACTTGAATCAAAGAAGAAGAGGTTGATGTGGATAAAGAAAAAATGAAGGAGAAAAGTACCACAATAAGAAGAAGGCTTTATGGGCCAATCAGTTCAAATGAATCAAGTACTTGCTCATCGATGAAGAGGTCAACATATGTCTTATGGAAAATGGAGAATCGACTTAGATTCTCAAGAGGTATGTAATGATATATCTTATGATGAATTAGATAATGCTTTTAATAATTTAGTAATTTAATATAAAAAATTAAAAAAAATACAAAACCTTAGAAAAAGAACATAAAAATTTTGATATGCATTTTTGTGATTTAAAAAATGTATGTGATAATTTAAAAAGTAAAAAATATTTGTTCCTTGGATGTAAACTTGAAAGAGAGAATATCTTATTAAAAGCAAGACTAGAATTAAGTTTGAAATCACAAGTTCATTATAATGCTTCATCAAGTAAAATATTTAATAAAATATATTTGCATCATATACATCCCACTCATATATCTTATAATTATTATGCTAAGCCATATGCAACCACTAATCTTTGGTGCAACTATTATGATAGAAAAGGGCATATTTCATTTGATTGCTATGCACGCAAATTAGAAAACACTAAGCAATCATCTTGTGTATCATTACGAAAAGGTACAAGCACTACTCAAACCACACATGCAAGATATCTTGTTTTGAATTTAGAATGTGGACCTAAACATGTTTGGGTTCCAAAAGTTAACATGTGATTAACTTTTGTAGGAATGCCTTCAAAGAATTTGGGGTTCAGGGTTTAGGGTTTAAGGTTTAGGTTTATTTTTTAATTTATTTTGTTACATTAGGTTTAGGTTTAGGTTTAGGATTTGGGGTTTAGGGTTTATGGTTTAGGGTTAGGGTTTACGGTTTAGGGTTTAGGTTATAGGTTTAGGGTTTATGGTTTAGGGTGTAGGGTCTAGGTTTAGGATTTAGGGTTTATGGTTTTTTTAAATTAAGTAAATCGGTAGGTTTAGGTTTATTTAGTCAATTAAGTTTTTTTTATGTTAGTTTACTTTATTTTTTATTTATATTTAGGTTTACTTTTTATTTTTATTCAATTTAGTTTATTTATTTTATTTTAGTATATTTTTTAGGCTTAGGTTTATTTTTTAGTTGAGTTTTATTTTTATTTTATTTTTTAGGTTTATGTTTTATTTTTATTTTAGGTTTATGCTTTGATTTTATTTTATTTTTTTTAAGGTTTAGGTTTTAGGTTATTATTATAGGTTTATTTTTAAGTTTTAATTTTTAGTTTAGGTTTAGGTTTATTTTTAGTTTATTTTATTTTATTTAGTTTATGTTTAGGTTTAGGTTTTATTTATTTTTATTTTGTTTATTTCAGTTTAGGTTTAGGTTTATTTTATTTTCTTTATTTTATATTTATTTTAGTTTTAGGGTTTTTTTTAGTTTAGGGTTTTGATTTTATTTTCATTTATTTTGAGGTTTATTTCATAGGTTTATA
This sequence comes from Cymbidium sinense, assembly GCA_021442155.1. NCBI lineage: Eukaryota > Viridiplantae > Streptophyta > Magnoliopsida > Asparagales > Orchidaceae > Cymbidium > Cymbidium sinense. The sequence continues at coordinate 24,687 of JAKCPB010001478.1, read as the reverse complement.
TTTTTATTTATATCTTTTTTATTTTATTTTAGGTTTATTTTATTTTTATTTTATGTTTAGTTTTTATTTTATTTAAGTTTTTTATTTTAAAGTTTATTATATTTTTTTTTAGTGTAGGTTTTTATTTATTTTATTTTATTTTAACATTTTTATTATCTTTCATTTTAAGGTTAAGGTTTAGGTTTTTATGTTATTTCATTTTATTATTTTATTTAGGTTTAGGCTTTTTTAATTATCTTATTTTTAGGTTTTATTTAGTTTAGGTTTTTATGTTTTTAAGGTTTAGGGTTGAGGGATTAGAGTTTTAGGATTTAGGGTTTTAAGGTTTAGGGTTTATGGTTAGGGTTTAGGGTTTAGGGTTTAGCATTTAGGATTTTGGTTAAACTTTAGAGTTTAGAAATTTAGATTTTAGGGTTTAATGTTTAGTTAGCAAGGGATTAGAGTTAGTTTAGGATTTAGGGTTTTAGTGTTTAGGGTTTAGGTTTTAGTGTTTAGGGTTAGTTTATAGTTTAGGGTTTATGCTTTTAGGATTTAGGGCTTAGGGTTTCAGGTTTACGGTTAGGGGTAGGGTTTAAGGTTTAGATTTTAAGGCTTTCAGTTTAGGGTTTATGGTTGGTTTAGGGTTTAGGTTTTAGGGTTTAGGTTTAGGTTTTAATTTAGGGTTTTAGGTTTAGGTTTAGAGTTTAGTTTTAGGGTTTAGGTTAGTTTAAGTTTATTGTTTGGGTTAGGTTTAGGGTTTACTTTTTAGGTTGTTTAGGGTTTAGGGTTTATTTTTTAAGGTTTTTTTTAAATTAAGTAAACCAGTTTGTTTAGGTTTATTTAGTTTATTTTTTATTTATTTTAGTTTATTTTATTCTATATTTAATTTACATTTATTTTTTATTTTATTTAGTTTAGTTTATTTATTTTAAGTTATTTATTTTAATTTAGGCTTTTTATTTTAGTTTCTTTTTAGGTTTCAGTTTATGTTTATTTCTTAGTTTAGTTTTATTTTTATTTTACTTTTTTTAGGTTTAGGTTTATTTTTTATTTTTTTTAGGTTTAGGTGTAGGTTTTATTTTATTTTTTTTTAAGTTTAGTTTTAGGCTTTTATTTTAAGTTTATTTTTAGGTATTATTTTTTAGTTTAGGTTTAGTTTTTTTTTAGTTTAGGGTTTAAGTTTCTGTTTAGATTTTATTTATTTTAGTTTAGTTTATTTTAGTTTAGGTTTAGGTTTTTTTTATTTTATTTATTTTAGGTTTAGGTTTTTTTTAGTATAGGGTTTAGGTTTTATTTATTTATTTATTTTTAGGTGTTTTTAGCTTTATTTTTTAAGTTTAATTTATTATTTTATTTTATTTTATTTTAATTTTTTTATTTTATGTTTTGTTTTTATTTTATTTAGAATTTTTATTTTTAGGTTTATTTTCTTTGTTAGTTTAGTTTAAGTTTTTATTTACTTAATTTTTGTTTAGTTTTTATTTTTTATTTTATTTTATTTTTTAGGTTTAGGTTTAGGTTTAGGTTTAGGTTTAGCCTTAGGTTTTAGTTTAAGTTTTTTTATTCTATTATATTTATTTATTTAATTAAGGTTTAGGTTTTTATATTTATTTTATTTTTACATTTTATTTAATTTAGGTTTAGGTTTTTATGTTTTTTAGGTTTTAGGGTTTAAGGTTTAGGGTTTAGGGTTTAGGGTTGTATGTTTTAAGGTTTAGGGTTTAGGGTTTAGGGTTTCTTTAAGGGTTAAGGATGATCAAATCAAATAAGATTATTTAAAGCAAACCAAAGATTCTTTATTAATTAAGTTTTCGATTTGATTTGATTTAAAGAGAAGAGAAATCTTCACTTACTTTTAAACCCATTCCCACATTAGTTATTTGATTTAATTTAAGGAAATGTAATTAAGTTGATTTGATGGGTTAATTAAGTTGAACCCTTAATTAGATGAATTCATTACCCCTTATGTCACCCGTAATTAATTAAGTATAAGCCAACATGAAATGCTTGGAATATAAACTTGTAATAATCTATGAAATAAAAGGGGCTATACAATTGGCTCATGATTAATAGTTAATTAGATTAGGGACTTAATTAGTACTCTTATGGTTTTCTTTCACATTTAACCATAGTTTCATTAAACTCTTTTAGGTTATAAAACACATAAAATCTACCCCCATGATTTAATTAATTGGGTGATGTGATTATGATTTCAATTTGATTAAGTGAATTAATTCATTAGTTAAATATTAATTAATTTCATTTTAAAGAAGCATGAAATGAACTTAGAGAAAGGGGGCCCAAACCTATTCCTTAGTTCACTTACTATTGAACAATGATTAATAAACTTAATTAACCAATTTGTTACTGTTCATGGGATTAGTAAATCATTAATTAACTTAAAAGAGTTGTTAAGGTTTAATTAGTCAATTTTCCTAATTAAGTGAGCAATAAATTCCAAGAAAATCATGGGAGGCATAGGTCATCCCATTGAATTAGCCCACAAATTTTTGGGATTAATTACTCAAGTAATTAAGGAGTAATTAAGCTAATTAATTTTATAATTAAACATTAATTACTATTCAAAATTAGTTAAGATAAATTTTAATTAATTCTCTTATGAAATACCATTAAAATTAGTATTTATTTGCATTTTTTGATTTTGCTATGATTATTTATGATTTTTAGAAGTTTTAGCAATTATAAATGATTAATTAAGCCTAATCAAAACTAATCTATTTATTTGACACACTTTCCACGTTTTGTGGGATTGGTACTTAAAAACTTACTTCGGGCGTACATGGATGGCGTGCTTTCTCATCTAATATCGATCAGATCAAATGGCTATGATTAATTTAACTTAATAAAATTAAATCATCGATTTATAATCATGGTTCCATTTTGAATGGGTGATCATTGATCTAACATAAGTAAGGGAGAATGAGTTAGTCGGCATTGCTCACTTGATCCGAGCATACGAGCAAGGATCAACTCAAAGGATCCCACACCTTTAACATCGATAGGCGGATCCAAGGTCAAGATCACACACGAGATGCAAGTTTTTTTCTTTGAAAAGCTCCAACCCAATTTTGTCTAAGGAATAGTTTTGGAAGCTTACCTTCAGCTCAAGATGTGGCTCAAATGATTGAGGATGCTTCATCTAGTGGAGAGAAGCTCTATTGAGCAATTGGATCAATTCATGACATTCAAGTACATGGTGATTTAGCAAGACTTTGACTTAAGTTCCACCTCTAGTGCTCGAGAAGCTTGGGAGATGATTTGTTCTTGCTCAACGAAGCCTAGGGAAGGTGTGTGGAAATTTAATTTGAGTTTTATGGAGAAATGGGAAAGTTAGGTCGAAAATGAGACTGTCCTATTTTGGGACAGACGAGAATGGCATTTTCTAATCGAGGAATGAGCTTGGGAGCTTAGGGAATGGCTCTAACACTTATCTTGGGTAGCTAGGGCTCTGAAGAATGATTTTTATGTGTGTTTGAGTGGAAACGAGGGGTATACTTTCATCTTGATGGTGGCATCGGTTTGGATTCTAGTGGTTGTTTGGCCATCTCTGGGTGTCATGGATGGCAGGTAGGAGGTGAGTTTGCTCAGCTTGGTTGGATGAAGGTGTGGAGGTGGCTGCCATGAAAGAATCATGGGTGTCCTATGGGTTTCAAATGCTCCAATGGGAACGATGAGGTGATTTCACCTCCAATGGGTCATGGTCGACCCAACAACCCCTTGGGTCAGGTTGAGCAGTGACCTAGGTGCATAGGTGGACCATTGGGAGAGTACCAAGTGACGAAGGAATGGAAATGACCACTTACATGGGTGATTTGTCTCATGTGATGCCTTTGAGCCAAGGGAAGAATGATCATTTATCATTGGATTTGATTTGAATTTGAAAATGAGCAAAGTGGGTTAGCCCAAATTTCAAGTCAATTGGAGTTGATTTGTTTAGGTTTGGCTCAATTTGACTTTTAGGTCAATTAGGTTAGGTTGAGTCAAGTTGACCATTGGTCAAATTGGTCAAACCAAGGGTTTCCAAGTTCATATGATTATTCAAGATGTTTTGGTTCAATTGGTTTGATTTGGTTTGACTTAGATTTGATTTTGGCTCATTTGAATTCATTTGGATCAAATGGGTTAAGTTGACCAATTTGATGAAATTGGCTTGGGTTGGGTGTTGGTTTGGGTTTAATTGATCGATTGAAGATGATTGCAGGCTTTGGTTTCAATTAATTTGGATTTGTTTTTGATTTAGGCTAACTTGAACCTTTAGGTCAATTTAGGCTAAGTAGGTCAATTGGGTTCAATTAGGTCCAATCATGGTTTTAGTCAAGTTCAACAATCAATTTGGAATGAACATGAGCCATTAGTTACAATCAATTTGGTTTATATTTCGATTTGACACAATTTATTCTTTCAAGTCAATTTGGGTCAAGAGGGCCAATTGGATTTTGTTTGATGTAATTGAAGGTCTAATCATATTCAAATATTAATTTTGATTTGGTATGAATCTTTGGTTTCAAGGGATTTGGCTTAGGTTATAATTTGGCTAGTTTGGGTTCATATGGGTTAAGAGATTGACTTGGTCAAATGACCAAGTTGACTTGGTTTGACCCAATTTGTGATAATTGATCAACCTAGGGTGAACAACAATCATAATGGAAGGTTTTGATCGGCTTGATTTAATCCAATTTAGGTAGGATTAGAACTTGGCTCAAATAGGTTAAATTTGCCACTTTGGATCAAGTGGACCAATTTGGTTTAGTTAGCTTAATTTTTTGATTTTGATTTAGTTGAGTTTATATATGGATTTGGGATTGATATATAAATTCAATTGCAATTAACTTGTTCAAATGGGTTTTAGTTTATTTGAGCATTTCATGTCAAAAAGGTTAAGTTTGGTTTGACTTGGGTTGATTTTCGTTTGGCTTGATGATTGTAGATTTCATTTATATTTGTGAATACGATTGAAGGTATTATTGATTCATGAGAAAATAAATTGAATTTGGATTTTAGAATGAAGGAATTTGGCTAAGTCCATGGAGTTGGGTCATGTGGCTTATATTTGGATTTTTATTTGGTTTGGTTTAGTTTTGATGATTTAAATGTATATTTCACATAACTTTGTGAAGATGATTGAAAATATGATTGATTTGTGATAAAATTAATTAAGTTTGACATGATTTGGATTAAGATTTGGATAAGTCCATGGGATAGGTCATATGACTTAGGAAGGGTTTTGATTTAATTTGATTTAGTTTGATTTAGTTTTGATGATTTGAATGTTGATTTGATTTATATTTATAAAGATGACTGAAGATATAAATTGATTATGAGAAAATCAATTGATTTTGGATTGATTTGGATTAAGATTTGGCTAAGTCCACGGATAGGTCATATGGCTTAGGAAGGGTTTCAAGTTTGGATTTGATCATGGGCTTCAATCATTTATTTTGGAATTTGGGTTTGGATTTGGATATTAATTTGATGTTTGAATTGAACTTGGGTTTGTTTTAGATGGTGAACATGGATTGGTTTGGGTTGTAGGTAGGTGGATTATCCTAATCTGAGGCATAACCTTAATATTGTTATCAAGTCTTTCTTAGGTTAAGTGTTTACCTAATTGTTAGAATTATCTATGATTAGGAATTCTTAGTGTCTAGAAGACTCTTAGTCTAAGATGGGAAGATTGAATGACTCTAAATGTGAGGTCAAAGCCTTAGGCTACAGTGTTGCCCATGGAATAGATGATTGGAAGAGCCAAGTTTTTATTATAGACTGATACATCTTTCAATGCTTTGTGGGAGACCATGGATACATAAGAACAATATAGTTCCATCCTCTCTACAGCAGTGTATGAAGTTTGTGAGAGATGGGATCATTTACTGTATCATAGGAGATCTCAAGCTATTTACAATTCACAAGGTCAACATATATCAGGATGTAGCTTACTACTTCCCTCAAAATCAACAAGTCTATTATCATGAACTTGGCCAAAGTTTAAAAATAAAAGAAAAATAAAAATAAAAAGAAAAAGAAAGGGTTTAGCATTTAAGGTTAGTTTAGAGTTTATGATTTTAGGGTTTAAGGGTTAGGGTTTAGGGTTTAGGGTTTAGGGTTATTGTTAGGGGTTTGATTTAGGGTTTAGGTTTAGGGTTATTTTAAGTTTAGTTTTAGGGTTTAAGGTAAGAGTTTATGGGTTAGGGTTTAGGGTTTAGGGTTTATGCTTTTACGGTTTAGTGTTAGGGTTTAGGGTTTAGGGTATAGGGTTTGGAGTTTAGGGTTTATGGTTTAGGGTTTAGGGTTTAGGGTTTAGGGTTTAGGGTTTAATTTTTAGGGTTTAGGGTTTTAGGGTTTATGTTTTTAGGCTTTAGGGTTTAGGGTTAGGGTTTAGGTTTAGCATTTAAATTTGTAGGTTTAGGGTTTAGGATTTAGGTTTAATGTTTTTTTATTTTAATTAGTAAACGATAGGTTTAGGTTTATTAAGTATATATTTATTTTTTATTTTAGTTTATTTTAGTTTATTTACTCTATTTTTATTTAGGTTTAATTTTTAATTTTATTTAGTTTAGTTTATTTTAGATTTATTTAGTTTAGTTTATCTTTTAGGTTTAGGTTTAGGTTTATTTTTTAGTTGAGTTTTATTTTTATTTTATTTTTTAGGTTTAAGTTTTATTTTTTATTTTTTGGTTTAGGTTTAGGTTTTTATTTCACTTTTTTAGGTTTAGATTTTAGGTTTTTTTAAGGTATATTTTAGATTTTATTTTTTAGTCTAGGTTTAGGTTTATTTTTTAGTTTAGGTTTAGGTTTATTTTTAGTTTGTTTTATTATATTTATTTTAGGTTTAATTTCAACTTTATTTTATTTTAGGTTTAGGTTTATGTTTTATTTCTTTTAGTTTAATTTATTTTAGTTTAGGTTTAGGTTTATTTTATTTTTATTTTAGGTTTAGGTTTTTTTTTTAATTTAGGGTTTAGGTTTTATTATTTTTTTAGGTTTATTTTTTAGCTTTAGGTTTTTATTTAGTTTTTATTTTATTTTATTTTTATATTATTTTTATTTTATTTAGGTTTTTTATTCTTAGGTTTATTTTATTTTTTTAGTTTAGTTTAGGTTTTTACTTATTTTATTTTAGTTTATTTTACTTTTATTTTATTTTATTTTAGGTTTAGATTTAGGTTTAGTTAGGTTTTATTTTATTTTTTTTTTATTATTTTCTTTAGATTTTAGGTTTTTTATTTATTTTATTATATTATTTGATTTAGTTTTAGGTATTTTATTTTTGGGTTTTATTTAGTTTAGGTTTAAGTTTTTAGGATTTTAGAGTTTAAGGTTTAGGGTTTAGGGTTTTGGGTTTAGGGTTTCAGATTTTAGGATTTAGGGTTTTGGGTTTTAGGTTTTAGGGTTTAAAGTTTAGTATTTATTTTAGGGTTTAGGGTTTTCCCTTTAGGCTTTAAGGTTTATTATTTTTACGGGTTTAGGTTTTAGGGTTAGTTCATAGTTTAGAGTTTACAATTTTAGGGTTTAGGGTTTATGGTTTAGGGTTAGTTTAGAGTTTACAGTTTTAGGGTTTAGGGTTTAGGTTAAGGGTTTGGGATTTAGGCTTTAAGGTTTAGGGTTATAGTTTAGGCTTTTGGGATTAGGGTTTAGAGTTTAGGGTTTTAGGGTTTATGCTTTTAGGGTTTAGGGTTTATTTAGGTTTAGTTTAAGTTTAGGTTTAGTATTTAGTATTTAGGCTTTAGGTTTAGGATTTTATAGTTTAGGAGTTTAGGGTTTAAGTTTAACAGGTTTAGGGTTAGTTTAGGAGTTAGGTTTTAGGGTTTAGGTTTAGGTTTAGGAGTTTAAGTTTAGGGTTAGTTTAGGGTTCTAGGTTTAGGGTTTTAAGGTTTAAGGTTTAGGGTTCAGGGTTAAGGTTAGGGTTTAGGGTTTAGGGTTAGTTTAAGGTTTAGGGATTAGGGTTTAGGATTTAGGGTTTGATTTTGATTTAGGGTTAGTTAGGGTTTAGGTTTAAGGTTTAGGATTTGGTTTAGGTTTAGGGTTTAGGTTTATTTTAAAACATTAAATTTAGGTTTATTATTTATTTATTTTATATTTTATTATTTAGTTTATTTATTTAGTTTAGGTTTTTTTATTTTATTTATTTTTTTTTTTTTTTAGGTTTAGGTTTAGGTTTTTATTTTATTTTTTTGGTTTAATTTTAGGTTTTTTATTTAAGGTTGATTTTTAGGTTTTATTTTTTAGTTTAGGTATAGGATTATTTTTATTTTATTTTATTTTATTTAGTTTTGGGTTCAGGTTTATTTTATTTTAGGTTTAGGTTTAGGTTTATTTTATTTAGTTTAAGGCATAGGTTTTATTTTTATTCAATTTTAGGTTTTATTTTTAGGTTTATTTTTTAGGTTTATGTTTCTATTTAGTCTTTATTTTATTTTATTTTTGGTTTATTTTATTTTTATTTTTTGTTTGGGTTTTATTTTATTTATTTTTTAGATTTATTATATTTTTAGTTTAATCTAGGTTTTATTTATTTTCTTTTAGTTTTGTTTTTTTTTTATTTTATTTTATTTTTAGGTTTAGGTTTATATTTAAGTTTTAGTTTAGGTTTTTATTTTACTTTATTTTATTTAGGTTTAGTTTTTTTATTTATTTTATTTTTAGGTTTTATTTAGTTTAAGTTTAGGTTTTTAGGTTTTTAGGATTTAGGGTTTAGGGTTTAGGGTTTAGGGTTTTGGGTTTTGGGTTTTCAGTTTAGGGTTTAGGGTTGTAGGTTTTAGGGTTTAGGGTTTTTTTACGGTTTAGGGTTTAGGGTTTAGGGTTTAGGGTTAGTTTTAGGGTTTATGGTTTAGGGTTATGGTGTTATTTATTTATTTTGATTTTTTTCTATTTAGGATTTAGGGTTTACAGTTAAGGGTTTAGGGTTGTAGATTTAGGGTTTCGGGTTTAAGGTTAGTTTCAAGGTTTAGGGTTTAGGGTTTAGGGTTTAGGATGTAGTGTTTAGGGTTTAGTGTTTAGTGTTTTTTTGGGTTTTGGGTTTTTTAAAATTAAAGTATTAGGTTTTAGTTTATTTAGTTTATTTTTATTTATTTTCATTTATTTTATTTTTATTTTATTTAAGTTTATTTTTTTATTTATTTAGTTTATTTATTTTAGGTTTATTTATTTTCTTTGGTTTTTTTTTATTTTAGTTTATTTTTTTAGGTTTAGGTCTAGTTTATGCTTATTTTTTAGTTTTCTTTTATTTTTATTATATTTTTTAGGTTCAGGTTTTATTTTTTATTTTTAGGTTTCGGTTTTAGTTTTTATTTAATTTTTCTTAGGTATAGGTTTTAGGTTTTTATTTTAGGTTTATTTTTATGTTTTATTTTTAGTTTATTTTATTTTATTTAGTTTAGGGTTTAAGTTTAATATATTTTAAGTTTAGGTTTAGTATATTTTAGGTTTAGGTTTAGGTTTTATTTAGTTTAGGTTTAGGTTTTTAGGTTTTTATGGTTTAGGGTTTAGGGCTTAGGGTTTAGGGTTTTAGTTTAGGTTTGGTTTTTAGGGTTTAGGGTATAGGGTTGTAAGATATTGGGTTTAGGGTTTAGGGTTTTAGGGTTTAGGGTTTTGGTTTAGGGTTTAGGGTTTAGGGTTTAGGTTTTAGGGTTTAGGGTTGTAGGTTTAGGGTTTATGGTTAGTTTTAGGGTTTAGGGTTGAGGGTTAGAGTTTTTTTTTTGTTTAAATTAGGTAAACTAGTAGGTTTAGGTTTATGTAGTCTATTCAGTTTATTTTTTTATTTATTTTAGTTTATTTTATTTTTTATTTTTATTTAGGTTTATTTTATTTTTATTTAGTTTAGTTTATTTATCTTAGGTTTATTTATTTTAGTTTAGGTTTTTTATTTTTGCCTTTTTTTAGGTTTAGGATTAGTTTAGGTTCATTTTTAGTTTAGTTTTATTTTATTTTATTTTTTTAGGTTTAGGTTTTATTTTTTATTTTTAGGTTTAGGTTTAGGTTTTTATTTTATTTTTTAGGTTTAGGTTTTAGGTTTATTTTTTTATTTATTTTTAGGTTTTTATTTTTAGGTTTATTTATTTCAATTTAGTTTAGTTTAGTTTAAGTTTAAGTTTAGGTTTTTTTTTAATTTAGGGTTTAGGTTTATTTTTTATTTATTTTTAGGTTTATTTTTTGGGTTTAGGTTTTTATTTATTATATTTTGGTTTATTTTTTATTTTTTTTTTATTTTATTTTTAGGTTTAGGTTTAGGATTAGGTTTTAGTTTAGGTTCTTTTTTTGTATTTTATTTAGGTTTAGGTTTTTTTTTTATTTTATTTTTAGGTTTTATTTAGTTTAGGTTTAGGCTTTTAGGTTTTCAGGGTTTAGGATTTACAGTTTAGGGTTTTGGGTCTAGGGTTTTTGGTTTAGGGTTTAGGGTTTAGAATTTAGGGTTAGTTTTAGGGTTTAGGGTTAGGGTTTCTTATTTATGTATTTTATTTATTTTATTTTTCAATTTTTTTTAAAATTAAGTAAACTAGTAGGTTTAGGTTTATTTAGTGTATTTTTTATTTATTTGAGTTTATTTTATTTTTATTTTATTAGATTTATTTTTTATTTTATTTAGTTTATTTTAATTTTAGCTTTATTTATTTTAATTTTGTTTTTATTAGTTTATTTCTTTGGTTTAGGTTTATTTTTTAGTTTAGTTTTATTTTTATTATATTTTTTAGTTTTAGATTTTATTTTATATTTTTTTTGGTTTTGGCTTAGGTTTTTTTCTTTTATTTTTTAGTTTAGGTTTAGGTTTATTTTAGTTTATTTTATTTGTTTAGTTTAGGTTTAGGTTTAGGTTTTGTTTATTTTAGGTTTTGGTTTTGTTTATTTTATTTAGGTTTAGGTTTATTTTAATTTGATTTTAGGTTTAGATTTTTTTTAGTTTAGGGTTTAGGTTTTATTATTTATTTATATTTTATTTATTTTTAGGTTTATTATTTAGGTTTAGGTTTTTAGTTTAGTTTTTATTTTATTTTATTTTAGGTTTATTTCATTTTAATTTAGGTTTAGCTTTTATTTTACTTAGGTTATTTATTTTGTACTTTAGTTTGGGATTTTATTTATTTAATTTTAGTTTAGTTTTCTTTTTTTTTATTTTCTTTTTAGGTTTAGGTTTAGGTTTATGTTTAGGTTTAGGTTTTGGTTTATGTTTTTATTTTATTATTTTATTTAATTTTGGTTTAGGTTTTTTTATTTGTTTTATTTTTAGGTTTTATTTAGTTTAGGTTTAGGTTTTTATCTTTTTAGGGTTTAGGGTTAGTTTAGGGTTAGTTGTGGGTTTAGGGTTTTGGGTTTAGGTTTTAGGGTTTAGGGTTTAAGTTTTAGGGTTGAGGGTTTAGGGTTTATGGTTTTAGGGTTTAGGGTTTAGGATTAAGAGTTTATGGTTTAGGGTTTTTAGCGTTTAGGTTTAGGTTTAGGGTTCAGGTTTTAGTTTAGGTTTAGGGTTTTTGGTTTTTTTAAACAAAGAACAAATTCATATTCAACATTCTTCTTTTCGATTTCATCAACCAAGTAACACACCAAGTTTTCTAAGACACAAGCCACAACATAGAAAAAAATGAAACGCATATAGAAAATTCCTTGGTAACTAGAACCGTCTACTATACGACAGTTCCATAAGCGGTGATTGGATCTGCCATTCTTTAGTTTCTCCAGTTCCCATCTGAACCACCCTGTTCTCTCAAGCAGTGGGTTCCACCATCATATCCCTAATCTCTCCCTCCGCCACCACCACGGCTATAACCTCCGTCGCTCCACCCACCTTCATAACCACCACTGCTCTGACCACCACCTCCATATGCACCTCCAGATCCCCCACCACCACTGCGATAACTGCGGCCTTCATCTTCACCTTCACCGCCAGATCTAGACTGAGCCCGGTTGACAGTTGTGTTTCTGCCATCAAGGTTCTACCCATTCTTAGGGTTTAGGGTTTAGCATTTTTAGATTTTAGGGTTTAGGGTTTAGGTTTAGGTTTAGGGTTTAGAGTTTTGGTTTTTTTTTAACAATGAATAAATTCAAAATTAACATTTCTTCTTTTCAATTTCATCAACCAAGTAACAAACCAAGGAAGTGAGGTAATCAAATGACCTCCTTAGGCTAAAGTATTGTGTTGGATGTCGGTATGTACCCATTACCATTCAATCTTATATAAATCAATACATGAATAGAGGAAAGAGAACTCAACATTCATACACTTAAGCTATAAGCACATGCATTTCTTATGTATTTATAGCTAACATCATAAAACATATTATTATACATTTATAAGCTTTTGAAAAATACATTTAGATTTAATAGTGATAATAGCACACATATATTAAATTAAATCAACACATGCAAGCTTACATAAAGGTGGTCCATTTTATTTTACTTGATTTTGAAAAGATGGATGCATTAATTCAAATGACATACCAAATTTAACATGATTGGAAAGAGGACAATCAAATATAAGCATGTGATCATTCAACCAAACTAGTTCTTAATGACAATAAATCAAATAAGATTATTTAAAAGCAAACTAAAGATTATTAATTAATTAAGTTTTGGATTTGATTTGATTTAAAGGAGAAGAGAAATCATCACTTACTCTTTTAAACCCATTCCACATTAGTGATTTGATTTAATTTAAGGAAATGTAATTAAGTTGATTTTATGGGTTAATGAAGTTGAACCCTCAATTAGATGAATTAATTTCTCTTACTAATGTCACCTTAAAGTAATTAACTAAATAATTATGAGCCAACATGATATGCACGAAAAATAAACTTGCAATGATCCTAGCAGATAAAAGGGGCCTAATGCAATTGGCTAATGATTAATAATTAATTAGATTAAGGGACTTAATTAATTACTCGTATGATTTTCTCACACATGAGGACTAACCATAATTTCATTAAACTCCTTCAGGTTATTAAACATCTGAAGATCTACCCCAAGATTTAAGTAATTAAGGTTTGATGTGATTATGATTTCAATCTGATTAAGTTATTTAATTAATTAGTTAAATCTTAATTAATTTCATTTTAAAAAAAGGGTGAAATGACTGAGGAAAGGTCCCAAGTATTCCTTAGTTCACTTCTTTGTTGAACAATGATTAGTAAACTTAATTAACTAATTCATTATTATTCATGAGATTAATTAATCATTAATTAACTTAAAAGAGTAGTTAAGGTTTAATTAGTCAATTTTCTTAATTAAGTGAGCAATAAATCTCAAGAAAATCTTGGGAGGCAGAGGTCATCCTATTAAATTAACCCACAAAATTTATGATTAATTACATAAGTAATTAAAATGTAATTAAGCTAATTAATTTTGTAATTATTCCTTAATTACTTTTTAAAATTAGTTATGATCATTTTTAATTAATTCTCCTCTAAAATACCTTTAAAAAAAAGTATTTATTTGCTTTTTTATTTCTTTATAATTTTCATGATTTTTAGAAGTTTTAACCATTAAAAATAATTAATTAAACCTAATTAAAGCCTAATCCCTATTGGCTGATTGCACTTTCCATGTGTGGCGTAGGGTGGTACTTAAAACTTATTACTTAGCGCCTATGTGGTGGTGAGATGCTTTCTCGCCATCTAAGTCGATGGGATGGCGATTAATCCAATAGCTTAATAGGATTAGGTCGATCTAGTGTCTAATCATGACCATCCATTCTGATCATGTGGAACGGATGGTGCCTGATCTAACATCATGCAAGTGAGGGACAATGATGTCTGTCCGCCATTGTTCACTTGATTCGAGCTTACTCAAGCTCAGATCAATTCCAAAAGGATCCCACACCTTCACGACATCGATCGAAGGGGATCCAACAGTCAAGATCATACGAGATGCAAGTTTTCTTTAAAAATCTCCAACCTATTTTGGTGTGTGCTATCAATTTGGCCAAATTCTTCCATCTCAACCTTCAAATTAACATTTTTATGAGTTTTGACCCAATGTATTGTAATAAAAGTAAAACATACTAAAATGTACAATAACATTTAGTAACACACCACCACATTCATATATTTATGTGAAGTTATATTGTTATGTACATTATATTTTAATATGCTTTCATATAATACATTATCTTATATTACACCATAAAATGAATAACTTTAAGCAAAAAATTATAAAATTTGGTTGAAAAATGAACATTTATTTTGGATTGAAAATTCCATTCTTTTGATTAAATAGCACACCATAGCAATGATATTCCTTAAAGATTACCTTAAATTTGGCCAAATCCCATCATCTCAGACTATAAATTATTATTTTTTATTTTAGTTATTTTTTTGGTTTAGGTTTAGGTTTATGTTTATTTTTTAGTTTAGTTTTATTTTTATTTTATTTTTGAGGTTTAGGTTTTATTTTTTATTTTTAGGATTAGGTTTAGGTATTTATTTTATTTTTTTAGGTTTAGGTTTTAAGTTTTATTTTAGGTTTATTTTTAGGTTTTTATTTTTAGTTTAGGTTTAGGTTTAGTTTATTTTAGGTTTATGTTTAGGCTTTATTTATTTTGGTTTAGTTTTTTTTAGTTTAAATTTATGTTTATTTTATTTTTCTTATTTTTTCTTTAGGTATTTTTTTTAGTTTAAGGTTTAGGTTTTATTTTTTCTTTATTTTTAGGTTTATTTTTTAGGTTTAGGTTTGTATTTAGTTTTTATTTTATTTTATTTTAGGTTTATTTTTATTTTACATTTAGTTTTTATTTCATTTATGTTTTTCATTTTTTAAGTTTATTTTATTTTTTTCAATTTAGTTTATGTTTTTATTCATTTTATTTTATTTTACTTTTACTTTTGATTTTATATTATTTTATTTTTTAGGTTTAGCTTTAGTTTAGGTTTTAGTTTATTTTATTTTATTTTATTTTATTTAGGTTTAAGTTTTTTATTTTAGGTTTTATTTATTTTGGGTTTAGGTTTATATGTTTTTAGGGTTTACGATTTAGGGTTTATGGTTTAGGATTTTTAAGGTTTAGGGTTTAGGGTTCAGGTTTTAGTTTAGGGTTTAGGGCTTTTGGTTTTTTTTTTAACTGAGAACAAATTGAGATTTAACATTTCTTATTTTTGATTTCATCAACCAAGTAACAAACTAGGGAAGTGAGGTAATCAAATGACCTCCTACATGAATAGAGGAAAGAGAACTCAATATTCATACACTTAAGCTATAAGCAAATGCATTTCTTATGTATTTATAACTATCATCAAAACACATATTATTATTCATTTATAAGCTTTTAAAAAAACATTTGGATTTAATAGTGATAAATAGTGTAAATACTACATTAAATCAACACATGCAAGCTTACATAAAATCCATTTTATTTCACATGATTTTAAAAGATGGATGCATGAATTCAAATGACATATTTGACTAAAGGTTTAGGGTTTATAGTTTCTGATTTTAGGGTTTTAGAGTTTTAGGGTTTAGGGTTTAGGGTTTAGGGTTAGGGTTTGGGTTTAGGGTTTAGGGTTTAGGGTTTTGGGTTTAGGGTTTTAGGGTTTAGGGTTTAGGGTATGCTAAGGGTGTAGGGTTAGTTTATTGTTTAGGATTTAGAGCTTAGGCTTTAGGGTTTAAGATTTTTAGGGTTTAGGGTTAGTTTAAGGTTTATGGTTTGGGATTATAAGGTTTAGGGTTTAGGCTTTAGGCTTTAGGCTTTTTAGGGTTAAGGGTTTAGGGTTAGTTTAGGGTTTAGGGCTTAAGCTTATAGGATTTTGGGTATAGTGTTTAAGTTTTAGGATAACGGTTAGGGTTTAGGGGTTAAGGTTTAGGGTTTAGGGTTTAGAGTTAGTTTAGCATATACGGTTGTAGGTTTAGGGTTTAGGGTTTAGGGTTTAGGGTTAGTTTTAGGGTTTAGGGTTTAGGATTTAGGGTTTAGGGTTTTTTTAAAAAAATTTAGTAAAAAGGTAGTTTAGGTTTATTTAGTTTATTTAATTTGATTTTTATTTATTTTAGTTTATTTTATTATTTATTTCTATTTAGATTTATTTTTTATTTTTACTTAGTTTAGTCTATTTATTTCAGGTTTATTCAATTTAGTTTAGGTTTTTTATTTTAGTTTATTTTTTAGGTTTAGGTTTAGGTTTATGTTTATGATTTAGTTTAGTTTTATTTTTATTTTATTTTCTAGGTTTAGGTTTTATTTTTTATTTTTAAGTTAAGGTTTAGGTTTTTAATTTATTTTCTTAGGTTTAGGTTTTAGGTTTTTATTTTAGGTTTATTTTTAGTTGAGGTTTAGGTTTATTTTTAGATTATTTTATTTTAATTAGTTTAGGGTTTAGGTTTAGTTTATTTTAGGTTTAGGTTTAGGTTTTATTTATTTTAGTTTAGGATTATGTTTATTTTATTTTGTTTTATTTTTGGTTTAGGTTTTTTTAAGTTTAGGGTTTAAGGTTTAATTTTTATTTATTTTTAAGTTTATTTTTAGGTTTTATTTTATTTTATTTTAATTTTACATTTAGAAATTATATTTTTAGGTTTATTTTATTTTTTCATTTAGTTTAGGTTTTTATTTATTTGATTTTAGTTTATTTTTTATTTTTTTATTTTTATTTTATTTTTAGGTTTATGATTTGATTTAAGTTTTGGTTTAAATTTAGGTTTCAGTTTAGGTTTTTAATTTATTTTATTTTTTTATATAGGTTTAGGTTTTTTATTTAATTTATTTTTTAGATTTTATTTGGTTTAGTTTTAGGTTTTATGGTTTTTAGGGTTTGGGGTCTAGGGTTTACGGTTTAGGGTTTAGGGTTTGGGGTTTAGGGCTTAGGGTTTAGGGTTGTAAGTTTTAGGGTTTAGGGTTTAGGGTTTAGGTTTAGCTTAGTGTTTAAAGTTTAGGGCTTAGGGTTTAAAATTTGGGGTTTAGGGTATAGGGTTTAGGGTTGTAGGTTTCAGGGTTTAGGGATTATGGTTTATTGTTTTAGGGTTTAAAGCTTAGGTTAAGTGTTTATGGTTTAGTGTTTATGGTTTAGGGTTTAAGGTTTAGGGTTTATGGTTAATTTTAGGGTTTAGGGTTTAGGGTTTAGGGTTTAGGGTTAGTTTTAGGGTTTAGAGTTTAAGGTTAGTGTTATTTTTTTTTAAATTAAGTAAACTAGTAGGTTCATATTTATTGAGTTTATCTTTTATTTATTTTAATTTATATTATTTTTTATTTTAATGTTTATTTTTATTTAAGTTTTTATTTAATTTTTATTTTATTTTATTATAGGTTTTTTTGTTTAGGTTTTGTTTTTTTATTTAGGTTTTTATTTTTTTAGTTTAATTTAGGGTTTTACTTATTTTAAGGTTTTCGATTTTTGGTTAGTTTTAGGGTTTAAGGTTTAGGGTTGTAGGTTTGGGGTTGTAGGTTTAGGGTTTAGGGTTTAGTGTTTAGGGTTTTTTTTAAATTAAGAAAAGTTGTAGTTTAAGGTCTATTTAGTTTATTTTTTATTTATTTTAGTTTATTTTACTTTTTATTTTTATTTAGGTTTTTTTATTTTTATTTAATTTAGTTTATTTATTTAAGGTTTATTTATTTTAGTTTAGGTTTTTTATTTTAGTTTAGTTTTTAGGTTTAGGTTTAGGTTTATGTTTATTTTTTTAGTTTAGTTTAGTTTTTATTTTATCTTTAAGGTTTAGGTTTTATTTTTTACTTTTAGGTTTAGGTTTAGATTTTTATTTTCTTTTTGTAGGTTTAGGTTATAGGTATTTACTTTAGGTTTATTTTAGGTTTTTCCTGGTTTAGGTTTATTTTAGTTTATTTTATTTTATTTAGTTTAGGGTTTAGGTTTAGTTTATTTTAGGTATACATTTAGGTTTTATTTATTTTAGTTTATTTTATTTTAGATTAGGTTTAGGTCTATTTTATTATGTTTATTTTAGGTTCAAGTTTTTTTAGTTTATGGTTTAGATTTTACTTTTTATTTATTTTTAGGTTCATTTTTTAGGTTTAAGTTTTTATTTAGTTTTTATTTTATTTAGGTTTTTCATTTTTAGGTTTATTTTATTTTCTAGTTTAATTAAGGTTTTTATTTATTTTATTTTAGTTTAGTTTTATTTTTTATATTATTTTAATTATATGTTTAAGTTTAGGTTTAGGTTTAGGTTTTAGTTTAGGGTTTTATTTCATTTTATTATTTTATTTTATTTAGGTTTAAAATTTTTTATTTATTTTATTTTTAGGTTTTATTTACTTTAGGTTTAGGTTTTTAGGTTTACAGTTTAGGATTTTGGGTTTTGGGTTTAGGGTTTATGGTTAGGGGTTTAAGGTTTAGGGTTTTAGCTTAGGTTATTTTTTTAGGTTTAGGGTTTAGGATTTAGGATTTAGGGTTTAGGGTTTAGGGTTTGGTAGGGTTTAGGGTTTGTGGTTTAGGGTTTAGGTTTAAGGTTTATGGTTAAGGTATTTTAATTTATTTTTTTTTTTTTTTATTTTTTTTAAATTAAGTAAACCAAGTAGGTTTATTTAGTTTATTTTTTTATTTATTTAATTTTTTAAAATTTTATTTATGTTTATTTTATTTTATTTTATTTTATTTAATTTTATTTTTTTATTTTAAGTTTATTTTATTTTTATTTTAGGTTTATTTTATTTTCATTTTAAGTTTAGTTTTTATTTCTTTAGGTTTTTTATTTTTTAAATTTAGTTTTTCTTTTTATTTAATTTATTTTGTTTAGTTTTATTTTTTATTTTATTTTCTTTGGTTTAGGTTTAGGTTTTAGTTTATGTTTTATTTTATTTTTTATTTTGGTTTTATATTTTAGGTTTTATTTAATTTAGGTTTAGGTTTTAGCTCTTGTGAGTAGTAGTTTGGGGTTTAGGGTTTAGTTTAGGGTTTGGAGGTTTATGGTGTTAGGTTTTAAGGATTGGGTTTAGGGTTTGGAGTTTTAGTTTGGGTTTGGGTGGCCTGTTTAGGTTTTAGAGTTTAGGGTTTAGGGGTTTAGGGTTTAGGGTTGTAGGTTTAGGGTTTAGTTTTTTTTTAAATTTTTTTTAAATTTTTTTTATTTAGGATTTAGGGTTTAGGGTCAGGGTTTTTTTAAATTAAGAAAATCAAGGTTTAGGTTAATTTGGTTTATTTAGTTTATTATTTACATTTGTTTAGTTTTATTTAGATTTATTTTATTTTATTTAGTTTAGTTTAATGATTTTAGTTTATTTTTTTGTTTAGGTTTTTTATTTTAGTTTATTTTAGATTTAGGTTTACATTTATTTTATTTTAGTTTAGTTTTAGTTTTGATTTTTTTTTAAGTCGGTTTTATTTTTAGGTTTAGGTTTTATTTTATTTTATGTTTAGGTTTTAAGTTTTATTTTATGTTTATTTTTAAGATTTATTTTTTAGTTTAGGTTTAGGTTTATTTTTAGTTTATTTTATTTTATTTTGTTTAAGATTTAGGTTTAGTTTATTTTAGGTTTAGGTTTAGGTTTTATTTATTTTAATATATTTTATTTTAATTTAGGATTAGGTTTTTTTTTAGTTTAGGGTTTATGTTTAAATTTTTATTTATTTTTAGGTTTTATTTCTAGGTATATTGTTTAGGTTTGGATTTTTTTTATTTTTTATTTTATTTTATTTTAGGTTTAGTTTTTACTTTATCATGGTTTTTTTAATTTTTAGTTTAGTTTAGTTTTTATTTATTTTATTTTATTTTAGTTTTTATTTTTATTTTATTTTCTATTTAGGTTTAGGTCTTATTTTAAGTTTTAGTTTATGTTCTTATTTTATTTTATTTTGGTTTATGTTCATTTATTTATTTTATTTTTAGGTTTTATTTAGTTTAGGTTTTGGTTTTTTGCTTTTTAGGGTTTAGGGTTGAAGGTTTAGGGTTTAGGGTTTGGGATTTAAATTTTAGGGTTTAAGGTTTAAGATTTATAGGTTAGAGGTTAGGGTTTAAGGTTTTGGGTTTTAGGGTTTAGGGTTTAGGGTTTAAGGTTTAAAGTTTAGGGTTTAGGGTTTAGGGTTTAGGGTTTTTAGGGTTGAGGGTTTAGGGTTTAGGTTTTTGGTTTATGGTTGTTTTAGTTTAGGGTTTACTATTTGTTTTGTTTTCTGAAAACAAAGTTCAACATTTATTCTTTTGGATTCCATCAACTAAGTAACACACCAAGTTTTCTAAGACACAAGTGACAACATAGTTTGAAAATGAGCACTCATAAAGCGAATAAAAAACCCTAGATAACTAGAACTGCCTCTATTGTAAAGACACAGTTCCATAAGTAGTAGATCAGATAAGTCGTCCTTCAGTTTCTCTTATTCCCATCAGAACCACCTCGACCTCTCGAGTAGTGGGATCCACCATCATATCCCCGATCTCTCCCTCCGCCATCACCACGGTTGTAACCTCTGTCGGTCCTTTCGCTTTCAAAACCACCATTGCTTCGACCACCACCTCTATATCCACCAGCACCTCTAGATCCCCCACCACCATTATGATAATCGCTACTTTTACACAGATATAGTGAGCCTGGTTAACAATGATGATGATGTTCTCCATTTCATTCTTGGGGTTTAGGTTTAGGTTTATTAGGTTTTAAGGTTTATGTTCTATTTTTTATTTATGTTTAGGTTTAATTTTTAAGTTTATTTTTTAGGTTTATGTTTTTATTTTATTTTATTTTAGGTTTATTTTATTTTTCTTTTACATTTAGTTTTATTTTATTTAGGTTATTTATTCTTAAGTTTATTTTATTTTAGTTTAGTTTAGGTTTTATTTATTTATTTTTAGTTTATTTTTTGTTAGTTTATTTTATTTTATTTTTAGGTTTAGGTTAGGTTTTAGTTTAGTTTTATTTTATTTATTTTATTTATTTAGGTTTAGGTTTTATTTATTTATTTATTTTTTATTTTTAGTTAGTTTAGGTTTAATTTAGGTTTTAGTTTTAGTGTTTAGGTTTAAGTTTAGGGTTTAGGGTTTTAGGTTTATAGTTTTAATTTAGGTTTAGAGTTTAGGTTTAGGTTTAGGTTTTGTTTAGGAGTTTAAGTTTTAGTTTAGGTTTAAATTTAGGTTTAGGAGGTTAGTTAGTTTAGTTTGGTTTATAGTTTAGTTTTAGTTTTAGGTTTAGGTTTTAGTAAATTTAGGTGAGTTTAGTTTTAGGTTTTTAGGTTTAGTTTAGGTTTAGTTTAGGTTTAGGTTTAGTTTTAGTTTTTATTTAGGTTTTAGGTATTTTAAGTTTAGGTTTAGTTTAGTTTAGTTAGGTTTAGTTTTGTTTAAGTTTAGTTTAGGTTTGTTTAAGGTTTAGGGTTTAAGGTTTAGTATTTAGGTTTAGGTTTAGAGTTTATAGTTAGCAGGTTTAGGGTTAGTTTAGGTTTAGGTTTAGGTTTAATTTGGTTTTAGTGTTTAGGGTTTGTTTAGGGTTTAGGGTTTAATATTTAGGGTTTAGGATTTAGGGTTTTAGGGTTTAAGGTTTAGGGTTTAAGGTTAAGGTTAGGGTTAGGTTTAGGTTGAGTTTTAGTGTTTTTTTTTTGGAAAAGTTAAAATTTTATTACCAAGGAAAAGATACAATGTTCTTAAAAGGCGTAAGCATAGAATTCCTCATAGAGCTACAGAAACCTAAAAAAGCTAAACCCCTCATCTAAAAACATTAGAAGAAGAAAAGCGAAAGAGCAAAACATCAACTAAAAGCATGAGAACAAATGACACAAAGTAAAACAAAACAAAGCATAAAAACATAATAGGTTGAGTCAGTTGCAGTTCATGATTCCTTTGAGAAAGTAAGATAAGCAAGCTCCACAACAATAGCAGTAGGGATGACTGAGAAATGACCAGGCCTTCGGTAAAGTTCCAACCTACGAAAGAATTCTGCAAAAAACACTACCAAAGCAAAAGTATAGCTAAAATGATAAGGATAAAGAGAGAAAATAAGGCTGAGAAAAAAAGGCTCAGTTAAGATCATCTCAAGGCAATAATACATATGATCTAAATTTCATAAGGGTTACAATCATTTTAAAGCTACCAACCAAAGAGAGGTGAGTAACATCAAGTCATCGCCGATGCATTGATACCAACATCCATCCAAGGATATCCATAGTGATCATCTACACTAAACAAATAGAAAAACCAACCGATAGCCAATCGAGTAACCCACCAACTAAAACCCACAATAATCACATAAAGCCAACAACCTAGAAGTTATAATAGGATCATTGGCCAAACTAATGGAATCAAGCGATAACACCACCAAAACCACCATCGGCATACATTAACAAGCCAACAACTAAAAACACACACAGGAAGCTACCAACCAGAAACCAAAATCCCATTCGAAAGATCGAAAAGGTTTGGCCAGCACATCAAAAGGCTACAACAAATTGGCCAAGAAGAAGAATAAAAACAAAAGAGAAAGGCGACCAACCAAGATTCAAGGACAACTAAAATTCCTCTCACCAAGAAGCTAAGTAAAACATCCATAAGGCAACCCCTAGAGAATAACCCATCATTAGTAACCAACAAAGGAAAGATCCCCCATTAGCCAAGGAGAAAAACCAAAAAAATACCACACAATAGAGAAATAACTAACCAATCCAAATAACGACCTAACAACCACCGAGTAGAAAACCCAAGTCAATGTAAAGTCCAACAACCATCAAGCCAAAATCACTCAAGATAGCCAAATAATAATACCAAAAATCCCTCAACCCAACCTAAAGCATGTGAAAGAGGATGCTAAAATAAAGAGGACAAAACCAACCAAAAGAAATAAAATAGAATCAACAAAACTCCAAGCCACATTCAACAAGGCAGAGAAGTAATAGCCAAACAAAACCTCCACCATTCCAAATGAGGGCATAGCTAAACCACCAACTTTCCCCTAGATATGTCACCAATAGAAAAGAAAAAAATAGCCAAAATAGCCAATTGACCAACTAACCGACAACAAGTCAATAAACCAACAAAACCACCAATTCAGCCACCACAATAGCAAATCCAAAATAGGTAAGTGAGCAACTAGCCTCGAAATGAGGCAAAACCCATGCATGAGGAAAACCCGACAGCATATGAAGGCACAACCCAAAAGGTGGTTATCAAAAATAGCCAAGGAAAAAATATAGTAAAAACCCATCCAGGGCAAAAAGACCACCGCTAAAAAAACAAAATCAACTCAAGCTACAATGATAATAACCACTGAGGAGTAAACACTAGGCCAAACCAAAAGTAAAAGGTCAAAAGTAATAACCACCTCCAGCCAAAGTGTGAAAATAAGCAAATAGCCACAACTCAAAGAGGGTTTAATAAAAGGCAAACAAAAGCAAAGGCTCATAAAAAAATTACACAAAAGAAACTGAGCCAAGAAATTATAATCTGAGATAAGGCAATCTAGTATTATCCTGATTAACCAAGCCTCTTAATAGTTTAGGCAACCTTTGGTTGTCAAATAAAGTGAACTCAATTAAGTTGGCACCTAAATTAGCCAAGAAATCAGCATAGGCATTACATTCATGAGAAGATGTGGGGAATTTTAAAACAAACTTGAAAAAAAGATTTTTTTTGTATGATTAAGGAGATAAAATAATTCAGCATTCTATTTCTATTGGAATTAAACATGTAAAAAAGCAAGAGAGCATCAACTTCAAACTAGATGTTGAGAAAACCTCTATTCAAACAAGTTTCAATAGCTTTATTAACAAAATAATAGAACATGCTTTGAGAGGATAAAAGCACAAATGACAATACCTTTAGAATCCCTAAGATACCATAACCATATTTATTGGAAGCTACGAACCATCAATATTCATTTAATCAAGTTGTCTTTAGGTTTGATCCAATGGATAATCTTAACACATTTATAAGGGTCCAAGTCAGGTAGAATGATACCCAGCTTTTTAGCCACAAATTTATAGCCTCTAAAATGAATGTTACTAATAAGATTGGCATTAAATAGAGCATGAATTTTTTCATTAGTTTTATTCATGATCCTTTTATGGTTCATAGGAGTGCCATGATATTTAGAATCATTTCTATCCATCCAGATGAACCAGAGAAGGGTAATAGTAGTTAAAACTTTAATATGACCTTTCACAATTTTTTTTTGAAACAAACTTCAAGAAGTTGATATAAAGGATGAGAACCACAAAAATAGTTGGAATTAAATAAATCACCATACCAAAGCCAAAATTTAGAAGCAATAGCACCATTGACAAAAATAGGATTTACATTTTCAATATGAAAGTAACAATAGCATTTTGATGGTAAATAAAATCCTTTTCTCCATAGCAAAGAGTCCATAGGAATAAAGTTATTCAAAATCCTCCAAGCTAAAACTAAATAGGAAATGGAATGATATTGTTCCAAAGTTTAATAAAGACGGAGGGGTTGCTTATCTCTAATAAAATTCCAAACCTCTTTAAGAACAAAATCACCATTATAAGAAAGCTTAAAAAGAATTTGATCAGGTTTGTTAGAAGAAATGGGGATATTTCTAAAATTGTCAAAAAGAGAAATAGGGATATAATTCTCAAGTTTACTTTCATTCCAATTGTTATTAAGCCAAAAAGAGTTAACTTTGACAATAGAGTGGGTAGATAAAAGGGTGTCAATGGAGTAGTTGCCAGTCCAGTTGTCTTGCCAAAAGAAAGAGGTACCTGAATGGATGCCCCAAGATATTAAGGATTCAACAACCCATTTAATGGAGCAAAGCCTTTTCCAAACTAGAGAGTCACCAACTTTATAAGCACAAATAAGAGGGTGTTTACCTTGGCAATATTTCTCCATCAT